>CABFWB010003609.1:30185-45403 GCA_902151455.1 Timema bartmani
TTAAGTCCGGGCCAGGCAGCGAGTTTTTTTTTTTTTTTACGGTCCACAGCCTTGAGTCATGACGTCACAATCGACGAAGCCCTCTAAAAGCCATTGCCACGGCCGGACAAGACCGAATCAGTAACGGTTCAATGGTCCCCACCTCTCTTATAACCCCGAGTTCCACCACTTAATAATATAATAGAAACTTAACATACATGGTCACACACCCGCTAAGAAGGCCCGAGGCTGCGTTCATGAAAAATGTAACCGAAAGACCGATATTTTCTAATGGGTATATCACCATGGATGTACTTTGGGTTCCAAGCTCCGAGGGACTACAAATATGGCAGCCAATGGGTGTCATGAACATATTATAAAGTCTGTTCACCATAGGAATTGTTTTCTCAAAGGCCTTTTTCCCTACCAGAAAGCTATTATTTAGTAGGATATTGGTAGGAAAAAAGACCTTTCAGAGAGTAATTCCTACCGTGAATGGAGTATACTACTATAAAGCCACATGACTGACTCACTCACTCACTGGCATTAATGTTTACCCCCTTCCAGATGAGCTAGAAACTTGAAATTTGGCAAACTTATAACTTCTAGCCTGTAACCAACGGGAAAATTCCAAAAAGTTAAAAACTTTAATTTTTAACCCCCGAAAAAAATTCAAAATGGCGGAGCAACTTTAAAGTCGGTGCGGTATATAAGATACAATACCGGTAACTTTAATTTGTTGCTTTCAAAACAACGCTGGAATTACATCAGTTTACATCCACTTGCAAAGAAATCCTCACTGGGGGAGCAAAGCGAGTAGATTTATATATACGGGCTATTTGTATATATTTTTTCGTGCGGCACATTTGACCGGAAGGACTCTAACTTCCAGGTTTTATCGCCTTATGTGTAGACTATTAGCCCCTCTGGTGAGAGCTTTGTTCAGAGAACACCATAGGAGGTTGTCTACACGTCGTGATGAGATGAAGTGATGATGGTAATTATGATGTTGTGGAACCGGGGTGAGTCTTAACCTAAATTTAGTCTAAGAATCAAATAGCCAAAGCTATTATTAATGCTTTGGCTATTTGATTCTTTAATAAGCAATCCCTTACAATAATTATAATAACTGTACAGGTGGCAGCAATAAGCCAACTACAGAGTCGAAGGTGGCTGCGTTATCGGATAGCTCGTAATCTTAATAAAATCACACATTTGTAGCCGACGATTTCCGCACGTCCATCACAGACTCTGCCTTAATATATGAGTGAAGAATGACCCTGGGCACGGGACGATTCCTGAATAGCTCAGTGGTTAGAGCATTAGCGTACCAAGTCAAAGGTCCCGTGGTTCGATTCCCGTGTCCAGGTGTCATTTTTCAATTTTCAGTAAATATAGTCTAATTAACCAAACCCTGGTGACTGTTGGGATAATTCCCCTTAAGGTAAAGATACCCAAGGTACCAGCCGTGAATCGAACCCGGGCCCCCTAGATTCGTAGCCAGGTGGACTGACCGCTACACCACGGGGCCAGTTATGAGAAACTTTTTAAATAAAGATAAAAAAGTGGTCATTAAAATCCAGGACACCCCTCGACAGATATTCAACAACTGTTGACGTCATCATGCGAAGAAAATTAAACTATAATGTTACTACGGGGAAAATATTTGATTTATTTTGACCAAAAAATGTTTTGATTTTTTTTATCACCGCATCTTATGACCCATTCGGGTTATACGCTTATGTACTAACTAAGCTAATGGGTTTAGTGATGACGAATGCCTTATTCAGATAAAGTGCACCCGCATTTGCGCGGAGGAAGAGTGGAAAACCATTTTGGGGAAAAAACCGCTCTCAGTACATACAGTCGAGGTTCGAAACTCGATCTCCCCGTCAAGTCTAGTGTTAGAGTAGCGCGTTAGAACACGCGGACACCGAAGCAGGTTGTTTTTGGTGTTAAAACTACAAAGACACTGACCTTTTCACGCGTCCGTTACACCCCCACCTTAACATTCATTCATAAATACCCCTGAAGCCATGTTCCAGTGTAGGCTGAAGTGGCGAGGTGAAGTATTTATATTCTTACTATTAGTAAATTTAATCCCGAGGTCATTTCAGCTTCTACTTTCTACTGAAATGGACAAAAATGCTTCAACTGTCAGACAATAACTGCGAGTCTATTTTTGATATTATTTAAGTTTGTAAAATGATCCTTCACCAGCTACTTATGTGCATTACAAGGCTAGTAACAGCCAGTGTTCAATAAACAAATGTTTATACGTTTGTATCAAGAGATTGTTTATAAACAATAACAAGAAACAACAAAAAGGATGAGCTTACATTTAATATCATCATATCTTCACAAATGTTGTTTTCTGGGCACCTTAGGACTAGCTCAACACAGTCTACCCCTGTCTAGAAGGATATCTCCCAAAAGTTGGCCATCAGAAAACAACACTTAGCCTAATTTTAAAAAAAATACAGTTTTATGTTGAATGTAGAAACACTCTTCCGGTACCTATTTTGAACATAGTCGTTTCTGTTAGGCCATTTTAAAAGGATTTCAAGTTTACCAAAATAATTCTTCAATAAATTAACTTACCCTTAAATATTAATATTTTTTTTCTCAAAAAACAAGAATACAATGTTATTTAAAACTCTCTTCAAAAATCTAGCCCTAGTAAAAATTGATAGTCATTTTAGAAAAAATTCTGATTTTCATAAATAGGCAAAGTCATCAGTAAAATAACTTTAATTTTTGAGCCAGAATTAAAATTACAATTTATCCGTTCGGGCGTAACCATATGATTATAACATCTGATAAATGGAGTGTCAACGAAATTCATTCAACAGTTTCTGCCGCAGTCCCGGGTACAAACATAAGAACCGAATTGTGAATACAACATTTTTTTTAAAAGATTTTTTATTTATTTAGCACCGCGTCTTACTACCCGTTCGGGTTATACGCTTAAGTACTAATTACACTAATGGATTAGGAATTGGGAAGTTTGAATTTAGAGGAAGTGAACCCGCATTTGCGTGGAGGGATAGTGTAAAACCATTTAGGAAAAACCACCCCCAGTTCACCCGACCGAGATTCGAACCTTTATCTCCCCGTCCTCGGCAGCAGAGCTCAACACGACTAGCGCGTTAGCCAACTACGCCACCGAGGCGGTTTTTTTTTAGTTCGCAGGCACATAAAACGTAGAAAAAGATCCATAAAAATCATGAGGTCAAAAATGCTCACAATTACAATTCTTTTTCTATAAACAAGTATACAAAAAATTTATCCTAGGGTATAGTGATTTACTAAAGTTTATTACTAAAGCAACTAGCTGAACAAAAAATGGAAATGTTTGCCATGTCAAAAGGTGTAATTTCCCTAATTATTAATTAATTAATTAATTTTAGCACCGCGTCTTGCTACCCGTTTGGGTTATACGCTTAAGTACTAATTACACTAATGGATTAGGAATTGGGAAGGTTGAATATAGAGGAAGTGAACCCGTATTTGCGTGGAGGGAGAGTGGAAAACCATTCAGGGAAAACCACCCCCAGTTCACCCGACCGAGATTCGAAACCTCGATCTCCCCGTCCTCGGCAGTCGAGCTCAACACGACTGGCGCGTTAGCCAACTAAGCCACCGAGGCGGGTAATTCCCCTAATGTTTTACCCCTCCAATTAAATTACGACACAGCATAACAACCGTGAAAAAAAATTATTATATTTTTATTACTGTGTAGGGAAGTTGAGGCCTAATCTTGAAATCTTGTACGAATTGCGGCCCACTCAATTGAGAGAGGGGTATGAGCCACATCCACCTAATCAACAGCGTGCTTTCTATCATGCTGTCTTAAATTTCAGATAGAAACTATCATCGTCTCGTGTCGATATCCCTCGTAATATCCAAACCTCCTCGGCTCTTGTCGTTCAATGGTTTTGGCAAAAATTTGAAAGTTTGTTAAGTTAGGTTAGGTCAACATTCCGGGCCGCAATTCGTACGTGGCTCTAAAAATGTGGGGTCGCAATTAAAACTGTCTCTTTAGAGGTAAACAACTCGTGCGACCGCAACTCACATGTGGCCTTTATATTTTGGTGCCGAAAATTAAATCACCAGCAAAAATTAGTGCCAGCTTGCTTTTTTTTTTTAATTTATCTTACTAGTATACATTTAAAACAACTTGATATCACTTGTCAGACGAATGCTACGAAATATAGGACCGGTTCTGGTAAGAAAAAGAAAAGAAGGCGTCATTTTTATAGACGAATAAATACACATTTAACTAAAGACGGTTTAAAACTAGAGAGATTTCCTGGATTTATTTAACTCTTTCATCGTTACAAAGAACCAAGTAAAAATATCTAACAAGATACTACAACAGATCTGAAGATTTTATTGATCCACCTGTCATTGTTGTGGTTCGACAACAATGAGGAAACCTGTATCGTGTTGTATTGCCAGAGATTCAAAGTAGCGGTGCTTTGAAAGTGATTGCGTTGTCCATAACAATCATCTCGCTGCATTGCAGTTACGTAATAACTACATGAAGTTGTAGCAATTAGTTAAGTTGAAATTATAGTTTGGCCAAAATGTCGCCAGATGTTTTATAAAACAATATAAAAAATGACAAAATAAGAGATTCAGAATCAAAACTCTATCATAACACTCGTGGATAGGTAATAAAAAGGTGAACTGAAATAAATAATCGCCAAACTCAATTAATATCTAAATAAAGAGTGGAAATCGGTAGGCAAACTCCAATGGCAAGGATTTTTTCCCACCATCAAAATGTAAGTGGAACAAAATAATTCGAATTTCAAACGAATCAAAAATGTTCTCAATGTAATCTCGCATCTGTGACAAATGATAAAAACTAATTCATTCGTAAGGACCACAACTGATAACAGACTGTATAACATTGAATGAGTGCCACGAAAAACAATAACAATGAAAACATTTTTACACATTGTAATATTTATCTATATACAGCACTCACCAAAAAAATCTTCCCAGCTGAGGGATCCATCAGAGTCCCAGCCTTCGTTCGCAGACATCCCGCCACTTCCAAGCCACCTGCAGTGAGGTCATTTTAATGACGACCCTCCCGCCCACTCCAGCTCACTGACCGGAAAAAAAACGTTCAAAACATGGCACTTCGTGTCAGTCACATCACAGCTAAAATAACGATTTCACCCGCACTTTTAAACACTGACGAAACTAACTAACAATATTTCATTGATCTAGAAACAAAAACAAATCACATAGCTTCGCTGGACTAAACAGATGTCCGCCCGACACCTCCCCCCACCCTTTTTTTTTATGCGACTATGAAATCAAAACACTGCTCTCCACTCCCGCCTGTATATGATCACAGCCACCATTCACCTCACAGACTATTGTTGACTGCGAATGTGTGAGGCGGCTGGAGCGAGCAGCGCCGTTCAAGAATCTGGTACTGCTAGTGCCATCCAGCGGCGAAGAGACTAAACTATTTCCAGAGCAGCCAACGCTATGGAGGAAAACTTTAATTGTTCTAAAAATGTTCCATTTATTTTAAAAATTACTTAATTAAATTATTTTGTTCTAATTTCGGCCGAATCTGGGTTCAAGGAAAAGTGTGTAAAAAACAAGCATAGATTGTACGATGTTAACATAATGTTTTGTCAAAGATAATGTATATCATTTAGATTACTTCACAATAGGCCCTAATCAGATTGAATCGAAATCATACCAAAACACTTTACAAAACATTTTAAAGTATTCCCTGGGTTTGAAAAATAAACTTTCATCCAGTTTAGAGTGCAATAATAATAATAATACCTCAAATAAAATAATCAGTACAAATTGCTATCAAAATTAACTCTTTTGAATATATATTTTTAAATTTTAATTGTAATTTTACTATCATTGGGGTGATTGCATCTAAAATAATGTGGCCGGGTGAGGACAAATAATTTATACCCTGTAATAGATCTCACTTTCCTAAATGTATGTAACAAGTTAGTGAATGAACCACGCTTACATTAGGATGTTTTTATATATATATATATATATATATATATATATATATATATATGTTTATATATATATATATATATATATATATATATATATATATATGAGCCGATTTTGGCTCTTTTTATAAACAAATTCTGAATAAATAAATAAAAAAGTATAGGCCAATCCTATTGTATGTATATATCCTTAAGAAAGAAGCATTTTACTTCGCTCACTTGTGAATTTTATATAGTTGGATTACAATAGACATAAAGAATAAAACTCAGATATAAATAAAAATCAATAGAAAATGTCTTAGACAATAATTTCATTCGTTTCATACGTTCCTCAATTAAAAATATTTCCTGATGGTAGGTATAGGAAAACTAGAAAAATATTATCAACAAAATTATTTTAGCAACAATACTCCATACATTTTACATTATTCTCATCAATTGATTTTTGTGACTTTTACCTTCGTCACACTTTTTATTTATTTATTTTAAATTGACCCTAAGGTTCATTAAGTTGTTTACATAAAAAATTGTATTTAAGATAACATTTGAAATAATTATTGTATCAAAATACTTGAAGACGTCTAAGTACTTCGCTGATACAAACTATCAAAAACAATAGAATATAATTATGTTTGTAGTGTATTTAAATCTATGGTAAGCAACTTTCTACTGATACATTCAACTAAACATATTGATGCAATGTTTTTAGTGACTGGACAGAAACTTTTTTCATAATATATAAAGATAAGGGAAGAAGCTATTTTTAGGAGCAATGCACACAACAATCTATGTTGAGAGTTTTCTATTTTTAAGTTTTAAATTTACACATGTATCATTTTATTGTAAGGGTTATCCATAAACCACGTAACGCTGTTGAGAGGGGGAAGCTCTGATTGGTGTTACATGGGGGGGTCGGGGATTGGAGTAAAAAAAAAGCAAGAAAAAAGCGTTAAGTGGTTCATGGATGACCGCTAATGGATTCTGGTGACCAATGTAATGTAATGGAGGAGTTATACAACTATAATGATTGATTATGATATCATGGTATTTTAGTGGATAATGAGAGCCATTGTACTGTAATGGATTATGGTGACCATTGTAGTTTAATCGACTATGGTGACATTGTAGTTTAATGGATTATGGTGATCATTGTAGTTTAATGCATGATGGTAACCATTGTTCTGTAATGCATGATGGCAACTATAGAATTGTAATGGATCATGGTGGATCTTTTTTTTACAATGCCGGTAACGAATGATGATAACCATTATAGGTAAAGATAGCAACCACTGTACTCTAGTGGAGAGGTTCCCAACCTGAGGTCCACGAAATCAATCTAAAGTTTTAAGCTATTTTTATTTTCACATCAGTTCACAATTCGGTTAAACATCTGTTGTTTTTTCTATGTCTGTCCGATCAAACATTTTTTTTCTTTTATCAATATGAAATGGGTTACGTTGGATATTATAAATGTTTGCGTAGGTTTTTGATCTCACCTTGTATGGAAGTGATTGGGGGGTGGGGGTTCAGGGGGTAGGGCAATTACCACCAGGTGTGTTTTCGCGTTTGACCTGGTATCACTTGTTAACGGAATGTTTATGACCAAGACGATACCAGAGCTTGGTTTGGTAACGCTTTCCTTGACCAGACTAAACAGTCTGGTTACGACCAATGAGCCGAGAATTTGTGCGCCAATTTCAAAACAGCATCACTTCTTATGTTCGATTTAAACGAGTATAACTTCGTAGTCAATGAGTTTTTAAGTTTTTGTAAATTAAAATGGACAACAATTACTAGCTAGAAATATATGGCAGTAAGTAGGTACTTGAAAACTGTTTAGTTATGGATCAAAGAAAGAAAGTACTTTACATGATCTATAGGCCTATTTAATATTACATACGTACTTCATGTTTTCTTAAGGTTATTTTCGGGGAGATATGTTTAGGTTGACATGTTGTGTAAATATTAGGACTGGTAAAAATAAGCACTAATCTACAGTAACTAAAACTAAAACTAAATAACTAATTTTCCGTCGATTTGCAATACATGTAGTGTGATTACATAACTTCACCTACCAGCTGTTAGATCTACTCCACCTCAACCGCCATCTTTGTTTAAGAAAAACATCTCAAAATTGTTTCCGCACTCCACCTTGGTCAGAAACACTTGGTCGTAAACCCTCGATACCAAGACGTGACCAAGTCAACCGTGAAAACTCACCTAATGGTTTCAGGGTTCCACCCTATCGAAAAGGTCGGTAACTACTGTTCCAGTGGATTATGGCAACTATTAATTTGAAATTAATAATAATGATTGTTGGACGATGGAGGCCGTTACACGCTTCGGTGGCCCCGTGGTATAAGGCGCTACTCTCGTAGTAGACTAGACTGCCGATGACGGGGATATCAAGGTTCGAATCTCGGTTGGGTGTACTGAAGGTGGTTTTTTTCCAAAATTGTTTTCCAATCTTCCTTCATGAAAATGCGGGTACACTTTATATAGATATAACTTTCCCTAAACCATTGTCGTGATTAATAGTTACTCGTATAACCCGAACGGTTAAAAAGACACGTTGCAAAGAAACAAAAGATGGCGACCGTTGAACTCTAATGGATCATGACGGCCATTATGATGTAATGGATTGTAATCTCGCAAAGAACGTTAGGTTGTTTTTGCAATTGAAGAATTTCGTATAACCCAAGTTTTTTTATGAGTGTCTTGATAAGTACAACACGTGAGAAAGTGCTTGAAATAAGTATCCAATCCAATAGAATCTAAAATGTTCAATCAAAGGAAATATATTATATTGACTTAGATTGATTGACAGGACATCTAGATACCGTGTGTTTATTTATCGAATAAATCTGCTATTGTTGCTGCTAAACAGTTTTTATTAAGTAAAGTCACCACCTGCTTCGTTTGTGAAGTTTCTTTGTCTGATTCTGTGATCGATTTGGAGTAGTTTTTATTTTAACAACGTCTTACTACAAGTTCTGGTTATACGCATATGTACTGATTTCCCTAATGTGTTAGGGATGAGGAAGGTTGAATTTAGAGGAAGTGTACCCTTATTTGCGTGGAGGCAGAGTGGACAGATGTCCTACATTTCAAACCTCTGTCCATTGTACGGGAGGAATTTTCAACAAATTTAGAATGTCCTCCATTTTAACAAAATAAATAATTTTGTAATTTGTTTCTGTCGTTGTTGATAAATTTGTAGCAATTGCTGGTGATAGTAGCAACAATAATTTTGGAGGGCTTGAAAAAGCTGAAGGTAACAATTGTAATTATACTGTTTTGTACCCCTCTCGTAAGTTCAAAAAGTCATGGATGAAGTGTATTTTTCTTTGAAGAACTCTATGTAAAGCTTCCTTTTAATACTTCATCCGTGGAGATTCACGCGTTTTCAGAAATAATTTTGATATATTGCGCTTTAAAACTTTTTTTTCTTTAAAAGATCAACTCCGTTGTGTTAGAAAAATCATGTGACACGCTGGCTCCCTCTACCCAATAGGAAGCTAACCTTCACAACATCAGGTTGCCAGGAGTTATTTTATTATTATTATTATTATTGTTATTATTATTATTATTATTATTATTATTATTTAGCACTGCGTCTTACTACCCATTCGGGTTATACGATTAAGTACTAATTACGCTAATGGATTAGGAATTGGGAACGTTGAATAGAGGAAGTGAACCCGCATTTGCGTGGAGGAAGAGTAGAAAACCATTTAGGAAAAACCACCCTCAGTTCACCCGACCAAGATTCGAGCCTCGATCTCCTCGAGGAGTTCTTTTATTAGTTAGTTTTAACACTGGTGACAACCAGCTTGCATCCTATGAATCCACACAGTATACTACACAGTACTCAAAATCCAGAAAACAGTTATCTCAACACAGAAATATAATAATATCAAACAGAAACCTAGTATTATCACACAGAAAACAAAATTTGGAACAGTACCAGCTTTGACTCTCTGTGTCTGTTCGGAAATTAACAAAGAACTGTATCAATGTCAATTTTATAACAGTGAAAGTGTAATCAAATCAATAAATTGTGTACAAACATCATTATTATTATTATTATTATTATTATTATTTAGCACTGCGTCTTACTACCCATTCGGGTTATACGATTAAGTACTAATTACGCTAATGGATTAGGAATTGGGAACGTTGAATAGAGGAAGTGAACCCGCATTTGCGTGGAGGAAGAGTAGAAAACCATTTAGGAAAAACCACCCTCAGTTCACCCGACCAAGATTCGAGCCTCGATCTCCTCGAGGAGTTCTTTTATTAGTTAGTTTTAACACTGGTGACAACCAGCTTGCATCCTATGAATCCACACAGTATACTACACAGTACTCAAAATCCAGAAAACAGTTATCTCAACACAGAAATATAATAATATCAAACAGAAACCTAGTATTATCACACAGAAAACAAAATTTGGAACAGTACCAGCTTTGACTCTCTGTGTCTGTTCGGAAATTAACAAAGAACTGTATCAATGTCAATTTTATAACAGTGAAAGTGTAATCAAATCAATAAATTGTGTACAAACATCAAGTTTTACTGATTTCAATCGAATTACATAAAATCAGATCGTCATAGTTGTGTGATAACAAATGCGTAGTAATTCATACACAGGTCCACATTATTATAATCATCATCGTCATTTAAAAACCGATATCACTATGATTGATGCCCAATCGCGGGGCAGATATCATTATACAATGTATTCACTAAACTAAAGAAATGTATGAACAAGAATGTAGTTGGTAGCATCTATTTTTCATAATTTAGTTCAACATGAAGTTGACTGAAGTTCCTTCTCATGTAATATTCTATATTTATTTTTCTATACAGGGTGAGGCATTTATATTGCGACAGCAGATTATCCCGAAAATAAAGAATTTTAGAAAAAAATAATTGTTTCGATCAAAAGTTTTTTGTTTTTGTTTTTGAGGAGGAAAGAGAGAACAGCACTAGTTATTTTTGGTTTGGTTGATGTCTTCAAGGTTATTTTAAGGTCAACTTTGACTTTTTTTTTAATAACTTATAATTTATTAACGGAATATTTTATTCTAAACAAAAATACAAACGACTTCTGCCCTACACTTTTTTTTTGTTTGACATCAATTTTTTAAACTATTTTGACTTGTATTTTTTTATAACAATTTATACTCAAGAACTTTTTATTACATTATGTTATTCTTTGTTACGTTTATCAAATTACTTTAGTAAATGTCCAAAATGATTACCATTAACATCGATACACTTTTAATGTGGTTATAAGTTCTTGGTAAAACATCTTATAAACAAATACATATTAAAATATCTTCAAAAATTGATGTCGAATAAAAAAAAGTTTCACAAAAAACAAGTGACCTTGAAAACTCCACCAAACCAAAAATAACTAGTGCTGTTCTCTTTCCCCCCTCAAAAACAAAAAACTATTTTTCCAAACAATTTTTTTTTCTAAAATGTTTTGTTTTTGGGATAATCTGGTGTATCAACTTAAATGCTTCACCCTGTATATAAAGTAAGAACAGAACAACTTAGAAGAAAATTGTGAATTTGTAGATGTAAGCTAAAAGCAATTACTGTCCCATTACAAAACTAGGTCAACCTTGATGGTCTTGGGGTAAAGTGCTCGCCTCAGGACCCGATGCTCGTGGGTTCAAACCCAGCTGAGGTCAGCGAATTTTCCTTGAGAGATAAAAATCCGAAGCACAACCTCCTTTGGAGGCGAAGTAAGGCCATTGGTCCCATGTCCATATGAAAATACTTTACTGGCAAAATTGGTAGGGCCTTTGGCGCTCGCTCATGTAAATTCAGTGTGGAAGACGATGAGGAACCACCCCACTTCCTTAACTCCCCCAGTACGTGGGATTTCTACCAGAAGGTGCAGGCAACACTAACCAGCTGAAGGGCGGAGTGTGTGTGGTGGATGGGTAGAAATCTCATCAGTCTGACCTCCTGGTTGTTGACAGAGCGGTTTTCTCTGTTTCCAGTAATTTATAGGATTATTTATATTTATGACTCTTTGCGATCATATTTTATATCTTTGCCTAATCCCCGTCAAATTCTCAAGCTTAATTTTTTCAGCTGGAATTGATTACCTTACGTCTGTTTTTCATGTCAAGCTCAAGGAGATAAAAGAGCAGTAATACTATGGTTATCAATCAAACTCATAACGAGCCTTGTGGAGTAGTGGTCAGTGCACCGGGATACGAGCCTAGGAGGCCCCAAGCTCAGTTCCCAGAGGGTACCTTGGGTATCTTTTTCCGAAAGGGAAACTACCCCAACAATCACCAGGGTTTGGTTAAATAGGCTTAAGCTATGTTTAAGTTCTTCCACGGGTTCCACAACCCCCTACTCTCTATCACCCTCATACTATCACCATCACACTCACTATCACCATCACCTCATCTCATCGGGACATGGAAAGAGCCTCCATGTAAAGTATGTACTATTAGTACACTTGGGCGTCCCCTGGACAATGGTACATTAGTACTGGCTAGTCTTTCCTTACTGGGCTACGAGTGATGTAGCATATACACGCATACATATATATGTATGTGTGTGTGAATATATATATATATATAAAGCACACACACACACAAACACAGGATGTTCGGAAACTCATAGCCCAAACTGTACATATAGCTTGTTTGAACCAAAAGTAATACAACATCCCTGTACACTTACATCCAGATAACTATGCTAATACCATTAAATTGTGTTCAAAGTTTCGGCGTACAGCGCCGGGAGAGCAAAGCTGTTCAAGCATGCGTGTTCAACAAGTTGCATAGGAGTTAGGCGCGCGGCACTGCACATATAATAATGGCAATCACTTTCTGTGATGTAGGACCGTTAATGTTGACCCTCAGAACGTATTCCCATTTCTAGATGGACTGGTGTGTTGTTTACTATTAATTGTGGTATGTTCTACCGCTGTTTTTCAATATGTCGAGATATGCAGTGCTACGCGCCTAGCTGCTATGCAACTTGTTGTACACAAATACTTGAACAGCTTTGCTCTCCCGGCGCTGTACGCCGAAACTTTGGACACAATTTAATGTTATTAGCGTAGTTTTCCGGATATGAGTGTGTGTGTGTATATATATATATATATGAAGCAATATGAGATCAAGTAGCTATATTTACTGATATTATATTCTTAGTGATTTTTTATTTTCTCATATAAATAATACTTAGCACCGTGTCTTACTACCCGTTCGGGCTATACGCTATTTTCTCATATCAAGAGAAAGTATTGTGATCGCGAAAATTCTTGGCCTTGAGATTATGATGAATCTTTACGTATTGTGTGTGTCTGAACCGAAAAGATCGATTTAACCATTCTGTCTTTTCCCATGTCTGTCTGTCTGTCTGTCTGTCTGTCTGTCTGTCTGTCCTTGGCCGCAGATCTGAAACAGTTTGATGGATTTTGTTCAAACTTTTTTTTTAGCACCGCGTCCTCCTACCTGTTCAGGCAATGTAGGCCTACTTATTCCATTAATGAGCTAGGGATGAGGAAGGCCGGATTTAGAAGAATTGTACCAGCATTCGGGTTAAGGTAGAATGAAAAATTATTTTGGAAAAATCACCCTCAATACACCCGACCGGGATTCGAATACCAATCTCTCCATCATCGGCTGTCTAGTCCGACACGAGAGTGACGCCTTAGACCATGCGGCCACCGAAACAGGTTTGTTCAAACTTGATATTTACATGTTATAAAGCAATAACTTGTTTATTTTTGTGTTAATTTTGAACCTAAGACTTCAAATTAAGGGTAGTTTTCTGAAGAGTCATTTTTTGGATTACAAGATTTATGAAAATGTCTCTAACAATTTTGTCTGGAATTGATATTCAGGGAATTTTTTTTTTAGAAATAACACTGTATACATAAATTTGTGGGTTAATATCTTTAAAGGGTAGCTTACTGATGAGTGATTTTCGAAAATTAGTAGTATTTTGAAAATCACATTACCGATTTTGAAATAATAATAATAATATTTAGTACCGCGTCTTACTACCCGTTCGGGTTATACGCTTAAGTACTAATTACGCTAATGGATTAGGAATTGGGAGGGTTGAATTTAGAGGAAGTGAACCCGCATTTGCGTGGAGAGAGAGTGTAAAACCATTTAGGAAAAACTAGCGCGTTAGCTAACTACGCCACCGAGGTGGGTTACCGATTTTGTTTGGAATATTTGGGGAATATTTTACATTGCAAACAAAACTGTATTGAATTTTCTAAATTTATTTAAGGGTAGTTTTCTTATGACTTTTTTTTAGAAAATTTAAACATTTCAATAAAGGCCTTTCAGATTGAGCTCCAAATTAATACCCGGAAGTTGTTTTTCATGATAAATAAGAATATATTTTTATTTTTTACAAATATTAATCATTTCATGATAGTATAAAAATAGTGTGTTTTTTAAATTTACTTCTAGATTGAATACACCGAGAGCTTGTACGATTATGTTATTCCATTTTATTCTAGTTTTCACACTCAGACTGAGCAACGATATTGGGTATAAACTTTAGGATATTTTATTTTTCCAGGAAACAACCAATACACTTTTAATCATCTGAGCAGACAAACCAATTTCAGCAATAATGTCCACCTAGCCCCATAAATCAAATGCAAATTTTTTTCAAGAATTTTACTTTCCATCTATTACTGTTTACAGCCTGGATCAGTTTTATTTTTTATTCAAGCCATATATTTTCCACTGCTGGCTTGCTAGGCTTGACGTAGCTTCATATGCCTTATAATCTAAATTAAGACTAGGACAAGCACAAAATCCAGTCCCCGACCGTTAATTCATCACTGTGAAAGGCTGAACCCATATTTCACCAATGATAAATTTCATATTCTGAAAATTGAAAAATGACACCTGGACACGGGAATCGAACCCGGGACCTTTGGATTAGTACGCCAATGCTCTAACCACTGAGCTATCCAGGATTCGTCCCATGCCCAGGGTCATTCTTCACTCATATTTTAAGGCAGAGTCTATGATGGACTTAGTGGAAATCGTCAGCTACAATTATGTGATTTTATTGGCTCGGGTTCGATTCCCGTGTCCAGGTGTCATTTTTCAATTTTCAGAATATGATATTAATAAAATCACATAATTGTAGCTGACGATTTACGCTCGTCCATCATAGACTCTGCCTTAAAATATGAGTGAAGAATGACCC
>CABFWB010003609.1:59224-75611 GCA_902151455.1 Timema bartmani
GGTACATTGATATTAGCCACCAGGGCAACTAACTCGTGTTGCCTAGATGGTGGGAACATGTGTAGGTACATTGATATTAGCCACCAGGGCAACTAACTCGTGTTGCCTAGATGGTGGGAACATGTGTAGGTACATTGATATTAGCCACCAGGGCAACTAACTCGTGTTGCCTAGATGGTGGGAACATGTGTAGGTACATTAATATTAGCCACCAGGGCAACTAACTCGTGTTGCCTAGATGGTGGGAACAGGTGTAGGTACATTGATATTAGCCACCAGGGCAACTAACTCGTTGGTGACCTGGCGGTCTAGGGGTAAGGTGTCAGACTTCTGTGCTGGGGGTCACAGGGTTCAATCCTCGGTCCCGAAACAGATTTATCTGATTGCCAAACCCTTCCTTCACATCTGACAAGATGTGTATTAATCACAACTTGTGAATGTGAGGAATGCCAGGCCTCCACCGTGGTTCGGATCCCACGTTAAATTGTAGGTCCTCCATTTCATCTCACAATCACCCTACCATTACACATTAGCGTAAGTGCGTACAACCCGAACGGGTAGTAAGACGCGGTGCTAGTAATAATAATTAACTCGTTTGATGTCAGTAGGTCAAATGTCACATAACTTTATACAAGTTAATTATACATCAGTTCACCTTGTGTCAGTTAATTAGACATCACATCCCTAGTTAACTAGCCATAAGATAATTTTGTGTTAGTTGATTATATATTAGTTCTACCGAATTATACATCAAACAATTTTGTGTTAGTTGATTAGACATTAGTTGCTAGTTAATTATATTATATCACATCAATTTGTGTTAGCTGATTGGACATCAGTTTTTTAGTAATTATATATCACATCAATTTGTGTTAGTTGATTAGACATCAGTTGCTAGTTAATTATATATCACATCTTTTTGTGCTAGTTTATTATACATAAGGTGCTAGTTAATTATATATATCACATAAATTTGTGTTAGTTGATTGGGCATCAGTTGCTAGTTAATTATATATATCACATCAATTTGTGTTAGTTGATTGGACATCAGTTGCTAGGTAATTATATATCACGTCAATTCGTGTTAGCTAATTAGACATCAATCACTTTAAGCTAACTAACATCAGGTCATTTGAGTTAGTGATAAACGTGACAGAATTTAACATATCTTGCTATTTTTCTTATATTGAAGTCTTCTGATAAGATTCGCTCAACTTATTGCTAAATTACATTTTCATACCAAGTTGAGCAAATGTCTATCTTTCCAAAGGATTACATTGAATTGAACAGTCCAATTTATACAGGAAGCTAGAAAATATGCTAGATGTGATTTTATGTATCCATACGTCAATAGTAATGTGATCTAAACTGTAATTTTTAATGGATATTATCATTGCCTATAAAATAAAATAAAGTAAAATGTGATCAATTTTGGCCGCATACAAAATAGGTTTGTACTTTTTAAAAGGCCCTTCCTACAAAAATTGCACTGTGAGTACTACATATAACTTAGCTCTAAAAAAATCTTGACTTTGACCAGTTTAATAGATGAATTTTTTTAATAAAATAGCATAGTTCAAATTATTAAGTTGCTATCGTTATAAGAGTAGCCTCTTTTGTTATGAGGCCAAATTAGAGTTTTTAGAATAAGGTTTTTGATATTAATTAAAAATATAGTCCTATTTAAGGTAGGTAGATTTATTTAATATTTTATAAATATGTTAAGTTGACTAAAATATTTTGAAATTGTTTGAATACATTATTTTAAAATTATATGGGCCTATACATAATAAGTTCGACCTATTTTATATTACATGTACTAGAAGGAATATATCAACGAGTAGAAGGCACTTATGGGCGGAATCATAATTCGTGTAAAGAAACTAATGTGTGATCAGAATTCACGTAATATAACGTAACAAATCGAGCAAATCACAAATAATGAATTTTGAATTTTTGAAAACAATTTGTTCACTAAAATGAAACTCAATAATTTAAGTCTTGTGCTGCAAGTACTTGCAACAGAAGTTTTACTGGAGCTATAAAATAAAGTGCAAGGGGACGGCCAGACTGGGCTATCGAGCGACTGAGCGCGCACGCTTGAAAGATAAAACTGGTTCTATTTTTCAAGCGTGCGCGCTCGACCCGGTACAGTCTAGTTTACAGGCACAAGGCAATATTATTGTACGTTGGTTAGTTGAGTGCTAGGAAAACTTCTCATTTTGACATTTTTATTAATATCGATAGGTTTAGCACACTTGCTACTAACGGCCTAATTTAATTGGTGAGATCATAAACCATACCTATATATATATATATGTAAAACTGATATGTTAAAATACTTCAATATTATCAAAGTAGGCCTTTACAAATAAGAATCACCATTAGCGTGGAGAGAGGATAAGAAAACCACACCAATAAATCACTTGTCTCAATAATGTCAGTACCAAGCTAAATATTACATTTTATTTGTCCGAGTGGAGCGAGTTCTGTTTTAACTCAACCATTTAGCATTTTATCTGTCTGTTACGTGATAACTGCCAAATACTTCAACCAATTATTACCAAATTTGGCAGGGACATTCTTAGAGCCTAGGCCAAACCACGAATGTATGATTTTTTTGTTGGTTTTTAATCACCACATCTTACTAACCGTTCGGATTATTAACATTTGTAGGTGACCTGGCGGTCTAGGGGTAAGGTGTCGGACTTCTGTGCTGAGGGTCCGGGGTTCAATCCTCGGTCCCGGCACAGATTTATCTGATTACCAAACCCTTCCTTCACCTCTGACAAGACGTGTATTAATCACAACTTGTGAATGTGTGGAATGCCAGGCCTCCACCGTGGTTCGGATCCCACGTTAAACTGTGGGTCTGTCATTTTATCACACAATCACCCTACCATTACACATTGGCGTAAGTGCGTATAACCCGAACGGGTAGTAAGACGCGGTGATAATAATTAACATTTGCACTAATTACGCTTATGTGTTACGGATGGGTAAGACTGAATTTAGAGGAAGTGTAATGTAGCCACATTTGCGTGGAGGGGAGTGGAAAACCACCCTCAGTACACCCAATCGAGAATCGAACCTTGATCTCACCGTAAATTACAGGCCAGTCTATTACGAGTATGACTACTTAGACTATCCGACCACCCAATGGGCTATGTATAATTAATTTTTTTTTACATCTATTGTGAGCAAAACATTGCAAAACATGCGACCACCGACTGGCATCAGCTGAGTTATAAGCATCATATAGGCTTACAATTGAAATGTTTCTTTGACACTGCGCATGCGCGAGATGGTACAGTGCCGGTCACTGAACATGGCCGTCACACAGTGCTAGCTAAACCGAAAAACCCGGTCACTTCTTTTTGACCAGGACTGTACTTATTTTTTGGAGGTATCCTGAACCGTAAGATGGTAGAAGTGGATTCCAGTGATGATAATCAGTCTGATAATAAAATGTTATTTAAAAGAATTTGTATTAAAATAAATCGCTATCTCTGTCCAGTATTTGTTTAAGTGAAAACACCTGACTCTCGTGAGAGTGTAGTCAGGCACTTGACAATAGAGAGAGTGACGTCATAGATTAGATATAACAGACCTCATCACGGGATGTTTAACGTGTTATTAATATCTAGAAAATTCACGTTGTCTAAAAATATCCGCGAAAAGTTAAGTCGATAAGAAATTTCCTAAACGCCCAGAAACCAGATGGGTTTATAACGTTCCTGGGTCCGGTCGTAGGAGAACAAACAGGGAGGAGGAAAAATATCCTCTATATATCCGGCTGGGATTTGAACCCATATCAACCCCTCATTAGCAAACCAGACCAAATGAGGTTGATGCCTTATCCCGCCAGCTACGTGGCAGCCCCTTTAATGAAAGTCTGGTTGAATCTGGCAGTATCTGGCGTAAACTTGACTGGCAACCAGGTTAGCTGCTATTTTGACAACCCCCTCTTAATCACAATCTGGTTGAATCTGGCAGTATCTGGTGTAAACTTGTAAACTTGACTGGCAGCCAGGTTAGCTGCTATTTTGACAACCCCCCCTTAATCACAATCTGGTTGAATCTGGCAGTATCTGGTGTAAACTTGACTGGCAGCCAGGTTAACTGCTATTTTGTCAACCCCCTCTTAATCACAATCTGGTGGAGTCTGGCAGTATCTGGTGTAAACTTGACTGGCAGCCAGGTTAACTGCTATTTTGTCAACCCCCTCTTAATCACAATCTGGTGGAATCTGGCAGTATCTGGTGTAAACTTGACTGGCAGCCAGGTTAACTGCTATTTTGACAACCCCCCCTTAATCACAATCTGGTTGAATCTGGCAGTATCTAGTGTAAGGTCTCATAAGTCACCTGAATTAGCGACTGCAAGATAAGACAGGAGCTCTCAATCATTAATCATCACTGCACTGGCAACTTCCCACAAGGAAATCGCAAGCTAAGATTCATTTTTTTGCAGTTTTTATAGCAAAAAAAAATAAATCTGGCCCGGATGAATAAAATATTGCTCCAGTACAATTATAGAATTTAATTTTCTTCACACGTTGATATCAACAGTTGTTGAAGATCTTTCAAGGGTGTTCTGGAATTTAATGACATCTTTTTATCTTCATTTAAAAAGTGTTTGTCATCCAATGCCTCTATACTAATGACAGATATTCAACAACTGTTGATATCGCCGTGTGAATAAAATTAAATTTTAAGTTTCTAGTGGAGAAATAGTTGATTTATTTTGGACAAAAAAAAAGTTTTGTTGTAAAAACTGCCAAATCACAGACTCTACCCTTATACTACCACCTTAATGAGCTCGTTCTGTGTGAAAACTGCACCTCTCCTCTTATCAGGACGTTTCGTGGCTAATCAGTGAACAAGTGCGAATATTCCCAGAGTACAATCACTTTAGCAGAAGAATAACCTACTTATATTTGCTCTCTTTTAACCAAGAAACTTATTCTGAGTCAAAATAACACTTGGTTACTTACTGTAGAATGTGTGTGTGTGTGTGTGTTTGGGGGCTCAAAACCCCCTTCCATACTTTCTTCACTCCCCAGAAAGTATTATTAGTAATTTTAAATCTCGTATTTACTCCTAGATCAGTATTTTAATAATTAATTCATTAAAATTAATAACGCCTTCAACCAAAGTTATGTTTCAAAGACTTTAAAATTGTTATGCAGTGCATTAGCGAAAGAGGTTAAAGAAAACTAATTTTGAAAAAATTAACCTCCATTGCGTGAGGTTCGGAATCAAACCACGAACCCCTTGAGCGGACCACCCAAACGTTCTAGCGTCTATCTGATCCCGGCGGTAATAAAAGTATCGTCCTATTGACACAATTTGGCATTCGAGCAGCTATTTATAGCGGTCATATAATCTATAGGAAGGATGTTCGAATAGTATCGTTATTGATAGTAAGGTTGTTACTTGTAATCTTGATTGTTACGAGGGAAGTGACGGACTCTTAATTTATGACCGTTTCGAACTAAAGCTCTTTCTCCCCCACTCAGTAAGTCCCGCTATCCGTGATAAGGTAACAACACGTCTTGTTGTAAATATACCGGGATGAGAATATCGTCTTTATCCCGTCAGAAGCTGTGAGGACCCTCGAAGACATTGACAAGTGTTTATTTTTATTAATTGGAGGGGTTTTACAAGGCACTGTATTCTGCACGGGCTTAGCACCTCAAGAGCGTATTTTACATGGGCTTAACGCATTAAGTTTGTACTTAACATGTACTTAAAGCAGTAGGACTATACTTTACATGTACTTAAAGCTGTAGGACTATACTTTACATGTCCTTAAAGCTGTAGAACTATACTTTACATGTCCTTAAAGCTGTAGAACTATACTTTACATGTACTTAAAGCTGTATAACTAATACTTTACATGTACTTGAAGTTGTAAGACTATAATTTACATCACTTAAAGCTGTAGGACTATACTTTATATGTACTTAAAGCTGTAGAACTATAATTAACATGTACTTAAAGCTGTATAACTATACTTTACATGTACTTGAAGTTGTAAGACTATAATTTACATTACTTAAAGCTGTAGGACTATACTTTATATGTACTTAAAGCTGTAGAACTATAATTAACATGTACTTAAAGCTGTAGAACTATACTTTACATGTACTTAAAGCTGTAGAACTATAATTTACATTACTTAAAGCTGTAGAACTATACGTTACACGTACTTAAAGTTCTGCGGATGTACTTTACATGCACTTAAAGCTGTAGAGCTATACTTTACATTACTTACAGCTGTATGACTAAACCTCACATATAATTAAAGCTGTAGAGTTATACTTTACATTACTTAAGGCTGTAGAATTATAATTTACACGTACTTAAGGCTCTAGGGATATATTTTACATGTATTAAAGCTGTAGAACTATACTTTACATTACTTAAGGTTGTAGAACTATACTTTACACGTACTTAAAGCTCCAGGGATATACTTTACATGTACTTAAAGCTGTATAGCTATACTTTACATTACCTAAATCTGTATGACTATACTTTACATTACTTAAAGCTGTAGGACTATAATTAACATGTACTTAAAGCTGTATGACTATATTTTCCATGGACATCCCCTCTGCTCCACCATATGTAATGACGTCATAGAGGCGATCAGCTGATGAAATGATAAAAAAAAACGTGCATGGCTTCAACTCTGAGTGTAATCTCAGCTCTTGTGTCTAGTTAACGGTCTGTGTCGGGCTGGATGTACGGGCCAGGAGTTCGATCTCCGTGACAGATCACTATTAAAACATCAGAATTCGAGATGTTCTCCTCCTAAGCTGTTCCGGTAGAATGCGCAGCCGAATGTTTTCTCTACCATTTTTATTTCTAATTGCTCACAATCACAACAGTTTACGATCAATGTAGCGACTTAAAGTTCTTATTACATTCAGGTAGCCATGGCTTGATCTGACAACGTGGGACTAACTTTGTCCGAGACTTATAGGCAAAGCTCCCGAGCTCAATATCGTATGTTTCAATCGTCGGAAGCTTTGTCGGGAATTTATATCAAATTTATATTTGTGAAAATATATCGTGATACTAAAGAATATGTCGCTGTAGATCGGATTGTGTTTACAAAAAGTGAAGTGTTAAATTTGAAACCACACAGCGAGATGGTTTGCACAGTCCAACCATCATAGGAAGAACCTTATCTTGGAGCTAGAAAGGTTTGTTTTTAATCCCCACGTCTCACTGCACGATCACGCATGCACTAATTACGTTAATATGTTAGGTTGAGAGAAATAACATTTAGAGGAAGTGTACCCGCATTTACGTTGAGGGAGAGTGGGGACACAACCGTGATTCGAACCCCGATCTTCCCCGTCATCGGAAATCCAGTTTATTGTGAGATTGACTTCTAGGTTAGTAGATTTACTTTCACGTGTTCATACGTCAAGTCATGTAAACTGCAGCTGTAATTTTTTGATAGATATCAATACCTATAATATAACACTAATAATAAAGTAAAACGTGATCAATGTTGACCATAAATAAATATGGCAGTATTTTTTAAAAGGCCCTTTCTACCAAAATCCTACTATAGCAGGGTCGTATTAGGGATAGGAACTATATTTAATGCTCCGGGAAATGTTTTCGTACTTAAGCTGTGATTGTATTCATACATAACGCACAACTAATATTAAATAGTGCATAGCACGGTGTCCTGACGATTGCTTACCGCGACAATTGCGCCCAAAGTGTTGAGCAGGTGGACGACCCAGGCAGGGGTCAGCTTCGGAGTGATAATTGTGTACACCTTGGATTTAAAAAATGGGGGAAGGGGGTGTTGTTTTAATGGTTTTTAATTACTGCTGATTATTACAGAATTTTGTACTCTTTTTGAGGTTAGGTTAGGTTAGGTTAGGTTACATTTCATCATCTAGTATTATTTCTTCACTGAATTTTGGTTCTTTTTTCTTTCCTTGAGCTGTACTTTTCAATCTGTATAAAGTTCTCTTCATTGATTACTGGTTTGTAACATCAGTGGTGTCCCCTTTTCTGTAGAAATGGCGGCCAACTCAGGTAGAAAAACAAACAACTGTAGGCATAAAGTCGCTATTTCTTGGGTGTACGCAGTTGTCATATATTCCATAGCACATGGTGTGCAAGAATTTGAAATAAATTATTTTCAATAATAGCGTTTACAATAGTGAATAGTAAATAGTATACATTGGATTAAGTTGATTCAAATTTGATTTTCTTATGCGTTACACATTGATGTATAGTAAAAAAAATGGACGACCCTTGGACTTAAGAAGTATCAGCCGGGTGACCTGGTGGTCTAGTGGTAAGGTGTCGGACTTCTGTGCTGGGGGTCCGGGGTTCAATCCTCGGTCCCGGCACAGATTTATCTGATTGCCAAATCCTTCCTTCACCTCTGACAAGACGTGTTTTAATCACAACTTGTGAATGTGAGGAATGCCAGGCCTCCACCGTGGTTCGGATCCCACGTTAAACTGTAGGTCCTCCATTTCATCTCACAATCATCCACACATTAGCATAAGCGCGTATAGCCCGAACGGGTAGTAAGATGCTGTAATAATAATAATAATAATAATAATGATAATAATGATAATAATAATAATCTAGGAAAATAGTGTTTTCATTGGCATCAACTATTTTCACCAACATCCTGAGCCCCTAAACTTTAAAATGATTGGGCGTTTGTCAAAATCTGTTAAGCGGATTTTTCGTAATTTCAATTACCGGAAATGGGCTTATAAAATTATATATATCTACTATTTTAAAACTTGGCTCATCCCAGAAAAGCTGGTTTAAATGGCAAGACTAAAGTGATTCACAAGCTATAGGGTGAAATTAGGGCGCTGGAACAGTCGAGAGAAATTCCTAAACGCCCAGCAAAACAAACGGGTTTATAACGTGCCTGAATGCCGCTGTTCGGTATTAGGAGAACAAACAGGGGAGGAGGGAGATACTAGTGACAATACAATGTGTTATGAGCCCCCTATTAAATGACATCGTTCTATTCCTGAAGATCCATTCCACGTTCCTATAACAGTTATCTTTCGTTTCCCGAGCATTTAGCTCAAAGAAAATAGTTTTTTCTTCATCCAAGTAAAAAAAAACAACTCGTGTACCGTTAAAAGGTTTAGTCAATACTTAACCTAAGCGCATCATCTGATTGGCAATAACTCAGCCACCTAGGCAGCCCCCTTAAAGCACTTTTAAATACACATGTATTTTAAAATAAGTTCATTCATCGATGAAAAGTTTCCACTTATATCGATGTTACTTGGGTTTGTTGTGATCTACTGCAAGGTTTAGCTGAATTCAGTTTAGTAACGCTTATCTCCGAGATAGTAGGAGGGCAAAGTTCAAATCAACCTTACAAGGTCATACCATTGACCTCATTACAGTTACCATTGAAGATGTTTTCATATCATAGTGACTCCCTCATTGCAGGACGAGCATCTGAAATACTTTTTGATCAAATGTTTATTTATATACACCGTGATTTTACAACCCTTACGGACTATAAACAATTAAATCTCAATAATGTGTAAGTGGTGAGAGAAGTATAGAGAGCTAAGAGTAAGTGACCAGCTTCGGTGTCCACGTGGTCTAACGCGCTACTCTCGCAGTAGACTAGACTGCCGATGATGGTGTGGTCAAGGTTAAAAAATCAGTTGGGTGTACTTAGGGTGGTTTTTCCACTCTTCTTCCACGCAAATGCCGATACACTTCCTCTAGCTATAACCTCCACAATCCCTAAAACCATTAGCGTAATTAGTGCATAAGAGTATAAACCAAGCGGGTAGTAAAACGTGGTGCTAAAAATAAGTAAGTGCACCTACATTTGCGTGGAGAAAGGGCAGGCCCTGCAGTCCAGTCTATTGTGAGAATGTGGCGCATAAGACCAGTAATGGCAAATCTATGGCACTGGTGGCACGCGAACACGATTTGGATGGCACGGTAACATGAGATATATATATATAAAAAAACTTTTTCCAAAGTCGTAAAACTTTTCGAAGTCAATAATATTTTGACAGCCATGTCATTCAACGTCATGTCACAGTGAGCTTTGTGAAGCCAACGGGTATAAATAATCTTTGGCTCGTATTTAAGTGCATCTCGTGTTCTGTCGAAGACAAGTTATGAACCGAACATACAAGAATTATATCTTGGCGGCCAGATTACAACATATTCCATACTATTACGTTCAAGATTATGTAAGTTTCTGATTTGAACGCATTAATAGTAGACCTATATATATATATATTTTCAATAAAGGTGTTACTTTCAAAGTTTTCACTTTAGGGCCACCACGCACTGGGCAATCAGTCTCGTGACCAGCCACTGTGATCTTTTAGACTCCGGCGACTTGCTCCACGACCAACCGCTGTGATCTTTTAGACACCGGCGACTTGCTCCACGACCAACCGCTGTGATCTTTTAGACACCGGCGACTTGCTCCGCGACCAAGGAAGTGACCGGCCACGTCAGTCTTTGGTCAACTGGTCGCCCGCACGTCGCTCGCTATCCCATTGGTCGCCGCGGTCAGCTGATCGCGGGAAGCGCGGCTGGTCACCCAGTACGCGGTGGTCCTTAAGCAATTGACATTAACATTGTCTAAGAAACTCACTTTCTATACTTACTTACTCTATGGCATTAGGAACTTGAAAGTTCTTTACCGCACTCACAAAAGTACGCCACCTATCCCTGTCTTGAGCTAATTCTACCATTCACTACCTTGAACGCGGTCCTAGATACTCCCATTCACGTTCCATGACCTGCCCACTGTAACCTGCGAGATTGTATTACCCTAACAATGTCTGGTGATGAGTACAGGGTATGCAGCTCATCATCATGTAGCCTCTTCTACTCCCTCACTATCTCCATTCATTTTTGGACCAGATATCTTCCTAAGCAACTACCTATGAAACTCTCTTAGATAATTTAATGAATTTTCATTCTTTAAAATGTAGGTACAGTATTATTAAAATATTTACAATTTGATTTTGATTTATTCATTACATTTCATAGTATTCAACAAGATTTGAATTTTAAATACTCATTAAAAACATATTATTTCTAGCACCACGCCTTACTACCCGTTCGGATTATACGTATATGTGATAATTAAGCTAATGGTTTTAGGGATGAGGAAGGTTGAATTTAGAGTAAATGCACCTGCATTCGAATGGAGGAGGAGTGTAAAACCCTTTAGGAAAAACCACCCTCAGTACACCCGACCTGGATTCGAGCCCCGCTTTTCCTGCAATCGGCAGTCCATTCTTTAAGAAACGTAAAGACCCGCCTCGGTGGCGTAGTTAGCTAACGCGCCAGTTTCGTGTTGAGCTAGTCCGCCGAGGACGGGGAAATCGAGGTTCGAATCTCGGTCAGGTGAACTGGGGGGGTGGTTTCTCCTAAATGGTTTTCCACTCTCCCTCCACGCAAATTCGGGTTCACTTCCTCTAAAATTCAATCTTCCCAATTCCTAATCCATTAGTGTAATTAGTGCTTAAGCGTATAACCCGAACGGGTAGTAAGACGTGGTGCTAAAATTAAATTAAATTAAGAAACGTAAAATAAGAGGTGGCACACTAGATAAGTTCAAAATTACGCTGGTCCTCAAGTGGCACTGGTCGGAAAATTCTCGCCATCCCTGCCTTAGACCTTTCAACAATATTTATAACCATCTTAATACGTCTTTACAGGTTCATTATCGGTTTGTTAGTCTTCAAGCCTAAGGGGGAAAATAAACTACCCCAGAGTCGCGATTATCCGGCCTGATTTTCGGTGTTAATAAGTGCGTTTTAAAATAAACAAACCGGTACATATCCACTATAAAACATTTATTGAATTTATAATGTACTCCATTTGACGCTCTATTTTCACTTGTTCTTACTTTGTAGCCGATGTTACATTTACAAAATAAAGTACTGTATGGTAAAGATTTTAAAATTTTCTTCCTCGTTTAATTATTACGGTCCCCCTACAGTTACTGTATTCCTATTTTATATCGCAATCAGAAAATGGGCAGATTCTACTAAAACAAAGTTAAATGTTCTGTGAAAATTTAAAAAAAAGTAGGTAAACCCATAATGAAAATTATCTATACTTTGGTTCCCTACTATCGGTTAATCGAGGTTGTGGTGTATCTCAAAAACTTTCATTTCAAGTTTTGAAAAATGCTCTCTCTTTATCTTAGTTTCTTTGACTTGCCTGACCTTGAACAACATTTATCATGCTATTTATTACTATGATAGCCAATAAAATAATTCATTAAAATATTTAGTATTGTCCAAAACTAGCTCATAACATTAAATTCAGCTCTTTCAATATTCCAGTCGCCATTGACACATAACTCTAAGAGGCACTCATGTACGAACACTTTCGTGTCTTTCAGACACTCCTCCTTTTCACGCTCTTCGTTATTTTTTTTTTGTCTCAGCACTTAAGCCCAGCCACCTCTTGATAAGTGCTCTTTAAAAAATACAGGATGTATTTTAATTGAGTCAATAATTTTAGGGGCGTATTCCCATCAAACAAACATTAGGAAAAACTCTTATAAGCAAACGTGTGTTTAGAAAGGCTTCTTTCTAGAGTTATTAAAAGTTTTCTCAAAGACGTGTGTTTAGAAAAGCTTCTTTCTAGAGTTATTAAAAGTTTTCTCAAAGATGGGTTGGTCTTGTGGGGATCCATTGAAAGGCCCGCTTGATCACCACATTTGAACCCAGTGGATTTTTATCTCAGTGGACATTTGAAGTTCATCGTTGACGCGGCTGATGTTGAGGTTTTAAGAGGGCGTATCATACATTGATGTGAGCAAATATATGACATCTCAGGTGTATTCAACAGAATACCTGCGGATTCACACGTTCGCCGAAAAACTATCACGGAACAAGAAACGGGGTCACGTGACGAACGAGCTTTAATCCAATCACAAGCTTTCCGCCTCATCGGCGCGAGCTGTTCTGATGAAGTTCAAACTCATATCCACTTCGTCCGCTCTGCCTGAGATCTTCGGCGACGGGAGAACCAATCAAATCTCAGGACCGACCATCTCAAATCAGTGCGCATGCGCTGTAAAGCTAGAAGCTAGCAGACAACTTCGTTGGTTGTTGTGAGGAGGTTTGAAATAACTCGTTAATGTAAAGAGTGTGTATCGATGTATTGGATTGTGCCACGACACAGAATTATAATTTTAAAACATCCTTCGGGAGAATTATCTAAAATATATTTTTATCCACTAGAAAATAAAACATGTTGATAATCAGCTGTTTTAAGTTTATGTTGCAATGCATCATGGGTCAACATACAGCGAGTGGATTGCTGCAGATTCTGCTTCCTATTTTCGGCGAATGTGTGAATCAATCTTACGGCAAGGCATGGGACCGGAGGCTCAGAGAATGCAACCGGGCAGAGGACACTATTTTGAACAAATTTGTTACAAAACTTTGTATCTCGCGTTTTTGTTTGTTTCTGTTAATCTTTATCTTGTTTGGTTGAATTACTTTTTCTGATGGATTGGTTCATTAATTGAATAAAAAGATTACTCCAACCTCAGAAACTAAGCGTCCTAGATCCATGTTTATATGGAGTTTTCTTAATGTTTGGTGGATGGGAATATGCCCCTAGAATATTTGATATCGTTTAAAATACACCCTGTTAATACAACAAAAAGTTCAAGAGCTGTATTTTATCAGTCTATCAACCTCTTTTCCTCTTTTCCATTTACCTATAGGTATATGAATCTACAGTCCAACTTTCGTAAGAAGAACTTTTAAGAAAACACAAATATATTTTTTTGTATTCCACTTTGATGATAGTTTACCATACAATTAGTGTTATGTTATAGGTATTGATATTAACTACGAAACGTGACAGCTGCAGATAACATGACATGACGTATGAATACTCTAAAATAGACCTAATAAATTTTCTATCGGACAGATCAGACACGTCCTTTGAAGATTTGACTGTAATATTTAACCCCTCTTTTTCTCTCTCTCTCTCTCTCTCTCTCTCTCTCAAGTCCCGCGCGCCGGCGTCTTTTAAAGCAGCTCTTAATCTTCCAAACACGCACACATGACACAATTAAGCCCACTCTTTGATAATTATAATCCGTGCTTAAGGACAAATTGGTCCTTAAGCTTTTCATAGTTTTGATAAGTCGGTGACTTGCTCTTGCCAAAGATCTGATGACGTTAGGGAAGTGAGTAATTAAGTGTTTATCTTTTGATGAGTGAGAGACAGGAGGGGGAAATTAACGGTGACAAGGTTGGTATCATCTGGTCAGGACGTATTGACAGGAGAAGCCAGTGGTCCAGTGATTCTCACGGGGGGATGAGAGGGGTCTATATTCGGCTGTCTGTCAACAGCTGTCGCAATCTATAAATACGTGAGTTAGTGCTAAACTAAAATTATTATGGCTTTTTTAAAAATAAATGGTAGGACACATTCGTACCAACTTTATCATTCAGTCTTTTATACATATTTTAATTTAAAAAAACACCCTTAATTAGGGTTGGTATTGTATGGAACGCGTGTTAAGGGCCGTATTTTTGGAGTTTTTATATAAAAAACTTTTTTTTCTGCAGAATAAATCAAAACTTTCTCCAGTATAAATATAGAGCTTAATTTTCTACATATAATGTTGAATATCCATCAAGGAGGTCCTGGTAATTTATTGACAACTTTTTCCTCTACTTTTAAAAAGTTTCTCATCTAATGCTAAAATGACAATGACAGATATTTAACAACTGTTGATATCACCGTGTGAAGAACATAAAGCTCTGTGTTTATATGGAGCAATATTACATTTATTTTCGCCCAAAAAATGTTTTGCCATAAAAACAGCAAAAACAATTGCATTAATTGGTTCACTCCCTCCTTAACTTTTCCTCATAAAAACAAACATAACATCTTGTCAATAAAAATAAACAATCTCCATATCTTATAAATTTTCAAGAAAGCATTTAAAATAATTTAAAAAAAATCAAATCTTCAAAATTCAGTTATTTATAAAGTACGCTAAAATTATTTATATTTGTAAAAAAATATATTCATGAGAAACATTTCCCAAACACCCATTTTGAACTAACTCTTAAAAAACATTTTAGAAAAATTTCAAATTTTCTAAAATTTGACTTAAGTAAACAACACTTAAATTAATTTGTTTTAGAAAAATAAACATTCATTATTACTATTTATAATATAAAATAATCCCAAGATACAAATTTTTAACAAAATAGAGATATATAAATATATATTTTAATTTTCAAACATCACTCATCAGTAAACTAATTTAAGAACTAGGGTGGAAAAAATCCTTGGATATAGTCATATAACATCTAAATATAAAGTTTGAACAAAATTCATAAAAATTGTTGCGGACAGACAGACAAAACTGTAAAATTCAATTCACACCTTAGCTTGGTTGGTAGCGTGTCTGCCTATTAAGCTAAGGGTCCCGGGTTCTATTCCCGGCATGGCTGGAAATTTATCGCTGATGAAAATACGGGTTTACCCTTTCACATTGATAAATTAACGGACGGAGACTGGATGCTGCGCCTGTCCTATTCTTAAGTTATATTGTAAGGCATATGGAGCTACGACAGACCTAGCAAGTCAGCAGTGGAAAATTTAAATTTAATTCCATTAATATTAATTTGAGACAATTTTTAAAATATGGCAGCCTACACTGTTTATTTACTGACTTGGAACTATAGAATACAAATGTTTACAGCAATAAAACATTTCAGAGATTAAATAACTTCTCATAATAATCGATTATCCTTTGTTTCTTTACAATTTTTCCATAGAGATACACATTTCTAAAACATTTATCAGCAATCACTTTCCATTATTTTCTTATAAATAGAAACTTTTTCCAAGAAATATTGAAAACTTCATTCGTGATGTTGATCCCGGTGGTCTCTGGGTAAAGTGCTCGCCTCAGGACCCGATGTTGGTGGGTTCAAACCCAGTTGGGATCGACGGATTCTTCTTGAGCGACAAAAATCCGTAGCACAACTTCCTTCGGAGGGGAATTAAAGCCATCGGTCCCATGTCGATTGTGGCTTGTAAAAAAAACCCGGGAAAGTATGAAAAAATACCTGTCGTGACAAAATTATTATTATTATTATCATTATTATTATTAGCACCGCGTCTTACTACCCGTTCGGGTTATACGCACTTACACTAATGTTCAATGGTAGGGTGATTGACAGATGAAATGGAGGACCTACAGTTTAACGTGGGATACCCTGAACCCTTGTAATCTATCCCTGAACCCCTGTAATCTAGCCCTAAACACATGTAATCTAGCCCTGAACCCCTGTAATCTAGCCCTAAACACCTGTAATCTAGCACTG
>CABFWB010003610.1:0-38386 GCA_902151455.1 Timema bartmani
GGTGTATCTCAACTGGGATTAGAAACCATCTCTCTATTCTATAAGGAGGTGTATCTCAACTGGGATTAGAAACCATCTCTATATTCTGTAGGGAGGTATGTTTCAACCGCTATTATAACCGGCCCTATATTCTATAAGATGGTGTGTCTCAACCGCTATTATAACCGGCCCTATATTCTATAAGATGGTGTGTCTCAACCGTAATTATAACAGGGCCTATATTCTATAAGGTGGTGTGTCTCAACCGTGTTTATAGACAGTCTCGCTACAAGAAGATTGGTTAGTACCTGAATTCAACGTTCTACACTTGCTACAGGTTTATGATAAATAGTGTAAGTCACTTAATGCTTTGAGAGTTTTGAAACCACTCTTTAGTTTATAATGTTCTTTACTATACCAAATTTTACTACCAGTCCAGGCTATCTGCATTTGATTATACTTATGGATTAGAGATGAGGAAAGTAGAATTTCAGGCTGAGTACAAAACTTTTAATCTGAAATTCCCCGTCTTTTACAGGTTTCCAGACCTAACCTTTTTAGAGTTTTTCTTGTTGGATGGGATTTTCTTTATTTATTTCATTGATCACATATTTTCAAAAAATCCTAAGCTATCAAATATCAACATTCTTTTAAGTTGTTGTCCATTTCCTTGTTTTTAATTAGGTATATTTGTGTCCCTGTGTAAATGTGTTATAAAACAAACACTGTACAACTGCCTCGTGTTCAGACTACCATATCTAGGAAATTCATTTTGTTAACATCAAGAAACCAAATCTCTCACTTTAGTTTAAATGTTTTGGTGTAGACTTAGGCAATGAATCAAGTATTTAAATTCACTGACTTTTCCTTATTGTTGATTAAATTCCCTGACATTTCCCTGTTTTCCCTCTATATCCACCATGAATTTAGAGAAAATATAATCGCATTTTGATGGGGGAAAGGTGGCCAAACCATTAAGGAAAAACACCCTTAGTACACCCAGCTGAAATACGAACCCCAACCTTCCCATCATCAAATTAGATTAACCTGAAGTTTAGTCCCTTTGCCCACTAGTGTGTATAGTTGATTCTTACTAACAAAAATAAATAAAACACTCAAGTAAAAAAAATAAAGTGCTGTGTTAGATGTAAAAAAAACACAGATTAGATAAGGCCATTAATCATGATAGTAAGATGTTTACATTTCCCCCAAAATAAATACAATTAACTTTTATCAGTAAAGAAATAATTTGGTTAAATGCTCACTTTAATATCAGATCCAAACCATTATCATCATACCCCTGTGTCCAAACAAAATTCTTAAGTGTTTTGATGAGGAACAAACATTTTGGTATTGGATTATGTAACAATAAAGTTGAATGACATTCAATCAACAACATCAAACCGAGCTTTTCTAACAGTACGCAAACACTCAGTTGTGTGCTCTGTTTGGGATGGGATTGCTCAGTTATTGCCAACTCCATCCCTATGATCAAAAGGGCTGACTTTTGGCTCTGTAGTGGATTCCATAGACTTGGAGCGGGGGGGATTTTTGGCATTGGAAGGCTGGATTTAATTTCACGGATTCCTCATATGGCCACATGCTTTATGTAGAGTAAATTTTGCCAAAATTATAAAGAGTTACTTAACTAATATAGACAAAATGTCTTTTTAAAAACCTACAAACAAGCAAATAGTTTTAAGTCTTAAGTTCTTTTCTGTGCTTTAACAATTTAAATTAAGTGTTAGCTCATTTATTATAAACTTTTGACTCGATGCATATAAATTTCAATTTTTTGTATGTTAATTATATATTAATGTAAATAAATTTAGTGGTTAATTTTTTAACATTATTATATTATGATGATTATAATAATGATAGTACTAATAATAATAATAATAATAATAATAATAATAATAATAATACTACAGCCTTTGAGAATGTATGGGCTAGAAACAATGTGGATACATATTTGACTAAATATAAAAAAGGCCCAGAAAAAACACCTTAAAAGGCCGCAAGTGGACTAGAGACTCCTTGCCTTTCACATTCTTCACAAGAAGCTTTCGACTATCCACAATTTCTTAGTTAGAGAGTTTGAAGTCATTTAGAAAGAATTACTCAGTACACCAGTTGTGAGATCCTAGCCCCAACCTCATCACCGGTCTACTAGACTAGAGGAGTCCCAAATTTAGTCCAAGTGGCCACCAATATTGCTGTCACATAGCTAACTGAAGAAATGAGTGAGGGATAGATTGTTACCACTGTATTGCAGTCATATGGGTTGAATCTTAACCCTGTGGAAATTTTGCCCATTCTAGTGTCTTCCTCACAAGTTGAAATGTCTTCAGTGTTATTTATGAGATGGAGAGTCTGCGCCATTCAAATGCTCAGTATGCAACATCCACAATCCAACCTATTCTTACTTGAATGCGGAAACGCTCTTCTGCCCCTCCCAACCCAGTATCACTTCTTTCCTTGGATTGGAGAACAGTGTGGTATCAAAAACATGCTCCCTTCACATATATACACAAGGACTCTGGAGTAGCTTGCTAGAGTGACCATTCAAGGATCATGAAGACACAGTGCCAATGTTTTGTTAAAAGTAAGTCCTTTGTAATGGTGGGATCTGCTGTGAAATTATTTGATTCAAGTGTCTGTGTCTTACTAATTACCAGACTAGTTGTATATATACACTAAAGAGGCAGAGACCAGGGATCAAGCATTTAGAGGAAGTGTACCCACATTGGACTGTCAGGAGAGTAGAAAACCTTCAGTACACCAAGTCATGATTCTAGCCTCGACTTCTCCAACACTTGAAAACCATGCATGGCAATATTTATGCATTTAGAGAGTGTCTACTCAATCTCAGAAACAAAATTCCCAGAGAATTCCAGGTTTTCCAAGCGATTTTCAATTTTTTTATCTTGGGATTTTTAGATTTTTAAATGCTTGAAAAATACTCTAACTGTACCTTTAGTCCTATTATAATTAAAAATTACATGGACTTTGCATTTCAATATTATCTTAATTAATTTTTATTCCTAAAAAGTATATCAATCTAGGAAATTGATTTAATAAAAATAATTAATAATCTAAGAAAATTCATAATCTGTTTTGTAATCGTAGTCATGCAAATCATTAGCATCACATGTGACTAGCTTTCTCTGAATATTAAAAAAAATTATGTATTTATATTTTTATTATTCTTAACTGCTTTTAGTTTAGTTTTAATTTTTCAGAAAAAAATTGCTAGCCATGGTATACAGTTTCTTAACTTGGTTAGCTATAAAAATTCATAAGATCCTATTTATTAATGCAAGTCAAATTCATGTCAAATTCGGTTCATGTTGGTAAATTTACTTTTGCTAGATAAAATAATTCAAACACTTTAACATGCCTTGATTAATATTTTAAAGCAACATTCTACACACAAAACACATAATGCTTGTCACATGTTCATAATCAGTAGATCATAATCGGCTTAATTGTACAAACCTGTCTCTGCATGTTTTGAAAGTAGTATATTTTCAATTTTGTATGTGTCAAATCGTCCATATTGCCTAGAATTGGCATATGAATATATATAAAGAAACTAGAAATATTTTTATTTTATAATTTTCGTCTGCAATGATACTAATTGAGCAATTTTACTATGTTTTAAAAAAACAGGTTAAGACATTTAAAACATTTCCTGAGCAATGCCAAAATTACCTGAATAGCCCCAAAACTCCATGATTTTCCAGTCAAGGAGAAAATCCCTGAGAATCTCAGGTTTTCCAGGTGAGTATACATCCTGACTTGATTAAATAGGACCCACGTCAGTGGCCACGTGGTCTTATGGGCTACTCATGCAGTAGACTAGACTGCCGCTGAGAGGAGATCGAGGTTCAAATCTCTGTCAGGTGTACTGAGTGTGGTTTTTCCAAAATGGTTTTCCACTCTACCTCCATACAAATGAGGGTACAGCATATACTGCCTATAAATATAGCCTTCCTAATCCATAAAACCATTAGAATAATTAGTAGATAAGGGTACCCAAACAAATAGTAAGACGCAGTAATGACACTGATTTGGACCCCTCTCATATATTTAAAAAGTCATGTTTGAAGTGCATTTTTCTTTAAAGTATTGTATGTAAAATATCCTTTTAATACTTCATCCATGGAGAATCACGCGCTTTTCAGAAATAATGTCGAAGAATTGCACCATTAAAACTTATTTTTTCTTTTATAAAGTAACTCCATAGTGTTTTTAAAAAAAATCAAGTGACATTAGCTCCCTATACCCAATAGGAAGCTAGCCTTCATGACACCTGTTGCCAGGACGCTTTAGATTTGTTGGTTTTGACACTTTTCCCGAGAGGTCCAAGGGGCTAGGGGTAGATCATATATAATCTGCTTGTGCGTATGAATATATAGAGTATTCACATAAATCTACACAGTGCCGGTAGGAAAAATAGTAGTAATGTAACTCAACAGAGTAAACTATTAACAGTGCCGGCGACATAAATCTACATAACGTAATAAACCAGTGCCATGATCTAAATAAATTGTTTGCAATATTAAAGGTTTTATTTATTTAATTAAATTATCTCACAAACATTCTGTACCGCTTTAATTAGTGATCAATCATGGGGCAATTATCAGAGGCAATTATAAGCTGATTAAACTGTATAACTTTAGCCGGCGCCTCAAGCAGACGTGGGGCATAATAATAATTCTGTATCATCATAATTGGCACTCGATCACGGGGCTATAAGAACAAATTACCTCACAATCAATTCAAAAACGTTGTAATTGGCTCCCAATCGCGGGACAATTATATCCCTATAAAGCCGTAACGTTGTAATTTTCTCCCAATCACGGGACAATTATATCTCAATAATATTATAACGTTTTAGTGCGGCGCTAAAAATAAATTATTATTTAATGGCTTTTAATTTAATTTTAATTTAATATTTAAATTTATCAAAAACCATTTTTAAATTAAATATAAAAATAAAAATTTAATTGGTAAACAAATCTGGAAAATTGGCGTCTAAGCTTCCACACAAAGGTGTAGTCACAAAGTATCCAGCAGTATTCTATGTAACTCATATTTCCTTCTGTAGACAATCTCATTAAAGTGGGAGACCAACAAAGATAATAAGTCAATATTCTGTAGTTCTTAAATAACAATGTATACAAAGTATGCTAGAGATTTTCACTTCAATCCAGGAAGTGGGATACAAATCTAAGCCTTTCATATCATATAGTAGTAATTACATCTATTAGTGAATTTGTTAAGTATAGAGAATTTATTTTCTTGCAAAACCTGGAAATGTTATTTTGATGGTCAAAGTTTAAATCGCGGATTAATCAACCACAAGATATGAAAGTCATAACACTTCCTCAAAGCTAAGGCCAAAAGTCACGACATGTGACCAACTAAACCAATCAAGAAGTCATGAGTCTTCCTCAAAGCTAAGGTCAAAATCAATCGAGAAGTAATAATACTTCCTCAAAGCTAAGGCCAAAAGTCATGCCATATGACCATCAATTAAGCCAATCGAGAAGTCATGATACTTCCTCAAAGCTAAGTTCAAAAGTCATGACATGTGATCATCAACTAAATCAATTGAGAAGTCATGCCATTTGCTCAAAGCTAAGACCAAAATTCTTGACATGTGACCATCTACTAAACCAATCTCAGTACAGTACATTACATCCTTCATTCAACAATGGGAAGCAATCATCGCAAGAGAAGAATGAAAAACACATGATTCGACTCAATTGATCGTAGTCTGGATTCAATCAGCCAACAAACGATAGAGTGCTAAGTGAGGAGTGGTTCCCACAGTGACGCTCCAGCAAGCCCCAAGGTCGAAATGTGACAATCAGAGGTGCCTCTTATTATCCGCTAGTGTCACACAAACAAGTCCCTTGATATCAGCCAGAGCAGAGTATATTGATTGCAGCCATTACAGGTAGTGAATGAATAGGAATCACTGATTTCTTGTGACAAGATTACTATGAATATGATATTAGTTTTATCAGTGACTGATAAGCCAGACATATATTTTAACAATAAAAAAGATTACTATAGTAATACAGTCAATTATTTATGAACAAATATTATTATGACACCTCTTTAGCCTCTGGGTTCTTATAAAATCAATATAATCTAAAGCTCTTATGAAATGATTAAAAAACTAGAAAAAATAAACAATTACTTTTCCACACAAGATATTAAGAGCCCTATCTGAGAACTTTTGCATCATTAAACTCACACTATTTGAAAATAAGTTATGATAAATGTTGACAGAGGATACACAACATTTCAATGTAGTTTTATAAAATAAAATGTTGCATATGATTTTAAAATATATTTCAATTTCATTGCAATGCCAAGTCTTAAGAGTCCATGAATATATTTTTAATATGATATGAGTGATGAATGATGAAGTTTTGCTGGCCTACACACTTAGGAAGGGTGTAGAAAGCAAATTTTTCTAGGAGGGGCCCACTAGAAATTGCTACTATGCATTTTGCCTATAGGGTACATCAAGTTTTAAGGGGGAGTACAACCACATGCTATTTACCATGTTTAGCACTGCATAGATATCAAATTTTACCAAAAAGTTAAAGCCATTTTTGAAATATTTTGAATTTAAAGAATAATAGTCATATGAAAACTACTTATGCATCCATTTTTCTCTTAAAAACAAGTCTTCAATGCTATTCATCTTGTAAAACACTCCTATGATACATATTTTAAATAAAATAGTAAGTTTAAGGCAATTTTAGAAAAACATTTAATTATCAAATAGTATTTGCTAGTAAACTACCCCTAAGCAAATTTTCTTCTAAAAAAATAGATATACACTATTATTTGTCATGTCAAATACACCCTGAATATTTATTTTAAGCAAAATTGTTTGAATACATTTTGTTTATTGTCCTGAGGCACTTTCCTGTTTTTAACGTTTGACAATAATTATAATTTAAAGCACAAATGTTGTGCTTTTAGTTCTAACTATTGTCAAACATCAAGTAAATTGTTAAATCCATTTTCAAAAAATTTCAAGGTAAAAAAAAAGTAATCAATATACAATACTTATTTTAAGGGCTAGTATTAAAATTTAAAAAACGGGTGAAGGATATATATAATGCTTAAGGCTGGGTGCTAGTGAGCGCGAATTTAGTGCGCTAATTTTGCAGTTTTTATAGCATAAACATTTTTTGAACAAAATAAATTAAATTTTTCTTCTATAGAAACATATAGTTTAGTTTTCTGCACGTGCTAATCTCAACAGTTTTTGAATATCTGGCATGAGCATGGTGGCATTTGGTGACAAACTTTTTAAATTAAGAGAAAAAGTTTTCATTAAATTCTAAGACCCCCTTGACAGATATTCAAGGACTGTTGAGATTAGCATGTGCAGAAAACTAAACTATATGTTTCTATAGAAGAAATATTTGATTTATTTTGGCCAAAAATGTTTATGCTGTAAAAACTTCAAAAATACTGCCCTAAACTCACGCTCACTAGCACCCCATCTTAAGCACCAAGTCTTAACAAAATCAATCAAACGGCTTTGGTTGTGGCACCAGTACAAACAGACAAACTCAGGGACAGACATAATGTCCAGATATACTTTCTTGGGTTCGGAGGTACATTATCATAATCTCGAGGTCAAATATTTTCACAATTACAATATTTTATCTTTATATGAGAAAGTAAAAATAGATATGTTCAAAGAAATAAAGCATTTTGCAAACAAAATTATATTATAGCCTATTTTAGGGGATCCATACCCCACCTCCCCGAACTCACACCTTTCCACGCCATTGATGCTTAGGAAGCAAATTCTGCAGTTTTTATATTTCCATTATTTTAGTGAAATAAATAATCTAAAACTGAAATTTTAGGTTTAGGTTAAAGTTAAAGTATGAGGGGAAAAAAAAAGAATAGGATGGCTTACTTATTTTGTGTGATTCAAATCAAGCTCCTCGATGAAGTGTGAAATTGTTCTGATAAAATTTAAAAATAAAATAAACAATAAATTGTTTTGATTCTTCTTCACTTTGACAATTAAAAAAAAAACAAAAAAACTACAATATTTGGCCCTTGATTAATGTAGAAATTTAATCCTTCAAGGGTAACCTAGGCACACTATATATACAGGGTTTAATATACTAGTAAATATATATATACTTAACCAGAAAATGATCCCAGAACACCTTGGTATCACAAAAAACATTCTTCTGTCTATACACAAAAAGCTATGGTGGGAAAGTGTAGTACTAATAAAAATATATGCATAAATTGTGCCAAATCGCGAATTATAACCAATCTCTTTTGGCCTCGAATTTCCCCTTTAATAACAATGTTGAAATAGACACACAATCACGCACTTAACACTTTCTTAAACAAACATTCGTTACTTTTAGTTCTGTATCCATATAATAAAAAGTGATCACTAAAAACAAGCAAGGCAAGTTACGAAAACAAAACAAGAGCACAGGTTTATCTTGCATAGCAGTAGAGCTCGTGGTTGTGAACTTTAAACAAATTGCACAACAAAACAGCATAATGACATAAAACAACTGTTAGGTTTGTCAATGTGATATTGAAAATCCAACTTTACCAGGTTTTTCAAGATAAATACTTTTCCTATGTTGACTTAAAACCAGCAGCAGCATTTGGTTTTTTTTTGTTTGTTTTTTGGCCTGTGTGGTGCAAACACAACATTTTTTTGCTATGTAGTGTGTCTTACAGTTTGAAAGAAACTGATTTTATTGTTGTGAGTAGATCATGCTCACTTTGTATTTGTGTCAGATGGTGTTAAAGTTTCATTTTTATGAAAATCTTGAGATGTGTGAGATCCTAGACCTTTCCACAAAGTTTCTTGTATTGTATGTTTCTGGGTTGTTGTGAAGCATGTTTTCACTCTGAGCTTTACCACACCTGTTTTATAGTGTAAGAGTCGATACCAATCAGTATATCAGTAGTAATGCCATGAAACTGAGCCCCTTCTAGCATGCTGTTGTAATCCTATATTTGGCAGGAGATAAGTGGTCTGAGACAAGACAGGTTACTGGGTGGAAAGTGAACCCTGGGAGCAGGGCCATGCAAACAATCTTGTGTACTTGTGAGTCACACCTAGAATATATTTGAGATCAAGGGTCGCAGCAAGGTGATCCACCAGCAAGGACTCACCCCTCCCAGACCACACCCAATCAAAGTGACCGTGATATTAACTGTTCAAATAAGTTCAACCTTCAACAACATCTATTTTTTTTCTACTATCAGTATTTAATGTGCACTTTCTAACAGTGGGAAACCCAAACCAGGGCCGAGCCTCAAATAATTGTAATAAAAACTTAAATACTATGTAACTTAGAACTTAAATATGATGATGAACTGAAGATCAACAGAATACTTAAGCATAATTTTAAAATCAGATCTATGAATTAATATTCAAAAGGTGTACAGTTATGCACAATAAAAGTGCACGTAAAATCACCAATTAGAAAAATCACAGAAATAATATTATTACTCAGTCTTACTATCTGTTCAGGTTGTACGCACTTATGTTAATGTGTAGGGAGATTGTGAGATGAAATGGAAGACCTACAGTTTAACATGGGATCCGAACCACGGTGGAAGCCTGGTATTCCACACATTCACAAGTTGTGCACAGAAATAATAGTTTTGTTAATTATAGCCATGGTCAAAGCTGGATAAAATAGTAATTAACAATGCCTTAAAGCCTATACTGTTTAACTTTGACATGATTGGGATTTGAACTGGCAAACTACCAGAGCTGTTTAGTTGAGCATTGAGGAATATAATGCCTAAGTAGATGTCTCGACAACAGTCTAGAGAAAGTGATGAAATACAATTTATTTCAAACAATAATAAATATTGTAGTGTCCCAACTTGTAAACCCTATGTTGTTTTGAAAAGGAAGGGTGAGACTGCAGTTTTAATATTTTATTTGCATTTTATATTTAAATTTGGGAATTATCTTTTTTTATTATTATTATTTACTATTAATTTTCATTTTAGAATATTTAAGCCCTTCAGGCAGTTTGGAAGTCTATGTATTTATTTTATATTAAATGTTCTTACTGGGTGCGTTGGACGATGAGCCCAAAACAGAAAGAGCTGATCTATCATAGAGTTTTCATTCTAAGAGATGTAAACCTTTTCTTTAGTACAGAGTGGTTGCATTGTCCAGCCAACCAGAAAGCCAGGATTCAAACTACTCTCTTGTGATAGGTCGAGATTGTCAGTCCACTCTTTCTGTAATTGTCGCCCAACCAAGGGGAATTACATCATGGAAGGTGAAAGAGGAAGAATTCTACAAGTGGCCATCCAACGAGAAGCCCCATTGAGGATTTAATAATTGACGAGCCAACATGGGCTTTTAGGATTCTATAATATATACTAATAGGATAAAGTCTGTTCATTTGGTAACTCTACCCTACAAATTTTGAGGAATTTTCATATTTAGCTACTTCATGTTTTTTGGGGTGCTTATTACAAATTTCAACTTTCCCAACACAGATTTTTTCCGGAATTTGAGCTACAAGCAAAAAACAAGGAAAAATACTGACTTTTTCCAGTTTTTTGCTTCTAACTCTGAAAATATCAATTTTTGGTAAAACCCCTTCCTACACAAAAATAAACTAGAAACAATTGTCTACTATTCATACCCTCACAACTTTTTTCGCCAGGTGACCCGTTTAGGCGCAAAAGTGCATTGAAAACTTTACTTTTTTTTATTTCACTAACAGGGGAAAAGGTATTTTAAAAAAGTCTTATTAAAAATCGTTATAAAATAATGTAAATTATATAATAATTATGATGATAAACATAGTTATGTATATGTTTAATAGTGTTGTAAATAATGCTTTTAAAAAAATTATGTAAAATTACCTCCTGATTACACACTGAATTTTAAGTAATATTAAATTAACGACAGTAAAAATCATGTCAGAAAATCCTGTACATAATAATAGAAATGAACAGTTTATTCAAGTCTCACCCTCTTTGAAGTTGATGGTCCTTCATTGTCCCATTGTTGTTCTTGTTGTTCCAATAAATAATCTTCCAAAGGCCCCAGGGTGTCTTGTATTTCTTCAATTAAATGATTATCCCCGTCTGCTTCACCTTCATATTTTCCCAAGTGTCGATGCCGCAGTGGAGGAAAATGAGGCCTGCATTCTTGCAAGATACCTTACTGAGAAATGAATCAGGTGCTGGGAGCTGTGACTGGTTGGAGGCCACTGCTTGTTTCTTTCCCCAGCCCCAGTCTTCTGGTGTTTCTATGTTTTCAAGCCATTGCTGGACTTGGCAATAATCTCTCAACGAATGTTGGTGGGCCGCAGCTTCTGTTGGAGGAAGAGAGGCTATGTTGGTGGATTTCTTGAAAGAGTTTATGTTATGTAACATCTGTAACGGATATCATTTAATGGTGCTGCATCCATCCTAGTGTAGCCATACGATGCTACAAAAAAACGTTTCCAAGATTCGGCAATAGCCGCCGAAGTGGTATCTGGGCTTTTGAATATTTGAATAACCTTGAGAAGCCAAGGATTTTTTTTTAAAAGTTTGTATAAACTTTATTTTTTCCTGGTTAAACAACGTTGACGTGGTGTCACAACCACTCATTGCGTGTATAAACAAAACGTGGTTTGCCAAAATATTTTTTGTTCAACCTTTTCGTTTCCTGGCTTCAGGAAGTACACATTGCTAAAGGAAGATATGCCTATCAGAATAACAAGAAGATGTACATCATCTCCAATTATTATTACAAATTCATGTATAGGTGCCAAGACAAAAGCTGTTTTGACAATCAAACTATCAGCATCTTCGTCTCCTTTGTTGCATACCATGTTGGCTGTGGTAAACTTGTTCATCACCATTGATACTAAACGATATTTGTTTTTGAATTTGCCAGGAATTTCTCTTGGGATATTGTGGGCAACATTGTTTAATCAAATATAGCCTCAAACGACATTTTCTCGCAAGATCTTCTAACTCGCTCTACAGATTTAGTGCCTCCCAATGTTTCACTTTCAGGATATCCATCAAATACTACTACAGCACTTGATTTGTACTTTGATTTAACATAACTGACATAGCTGTCACAAATGTTGATCCCCTGCTCCACAAGACTGTGGAAAAGGTGTCCTACGTTGATAACATAAACATTTTTTTTCCAAATTAACCTCCTGTGTACAAGGCTGAAACGCTTTGTAAAGTGTTGATTTAACATGCTTGCGCATTCCACCCTCATTAAAAAGAGGTAATGGAAAAGGGCACACTTTATATTTAAAAAATTCTTTGAGTTCTTCATCCGAGTGCTTAGCAATGCTGATTTGCTGGAAGATTGTCATTTGATTTACAGGAATTGTTTCCCCTCGTATTTTAATTGCGCTGCTCATTACAGCTAGAGGCTGTACTCTGTCGTTTATTTTCAATTTTATGGTATGAAAATCCCCTCCTTGAATTCTTTCGATGACAAGAGTACCAACTTCCTGGACCATGTGGCAATTGATCCTTGAATCCCTGACAACAGCACTGCTTATGAATATCATCAAGTTAAGAGTTTCTGGGAAAGGATTATGCTGATCCAACCATTCCAGCATTTTCTTACAATCATTGTTATCTCGCTGGACTCCTGACTCACTGATACTCAAATGTTGTTCAGAGCTTGCAAAAGCAACACCAGAGACTTTTTCTACTTCATCGCAAACATGTTGGAGTGGCGTCATCCCCATTGTCACTCATCCCACGACCATGGGTGAGGCCCCTAACTAATTTCGTATTTTTCATTAGTGACTGTTCGATAGCCATGTCACTCCATATGCCACACCAGAACTTGTCTGTTCGCCTAATAGTCAAGTTTCCTTGTGTAGTAAATTTCTCATATTCTTCGGCAGTCATTATTTTATTCAAGTTGTGTATATCTTGCAAATGTAAGTGGCAACACTTAGCATATGGAAAGTGGCCACTAGCGTGGAAATATGGCAGCATTTTGGTAAGTGTTTCCAGGTGGAGCATCCAATTGCCCATTCTTTTTCATTCAATAAATTGTTTAGCAAGTGTGACCAGTTCAAAGTATAGGGCCCAAAGCTTAGCAGTAGGACCACAATCTTTCAATTTTTGAAGTTGGGTTATGAATGCCTCCATAAGTACATTCAGTCATCGTTATTTGCTGAAAGAACCACACATCGATCACCACTACATAAAATCTCTTCCAGTTCTGCTTTTAGTTGAGGGGTTAAGTTGATCATGTTCATGATAATTATGGCTTTAGCAACATGAGCCAAAATGTGGGCTCTTACTGCTCTTGCATAAGAGTGTCCTGACATGATCTTTTCAATGGAATTCATGGCATATACTGTGTTGAACAGTTCTTTTAGACCACTTCCTTCCATGCTCCTAAAATTACATGAGCAAGTGGAACCCCCTCACCCCCAGCCTCACTATAACATTTTTCAGATTTGGATCTTGGCTGCTTGAAACAATCACTCTCGCTTTTAGGTACAAGGGCAGTCAAAGATCACCAAACAGGTTTCTTGTGGCAACGATTTACACTTCTCCACTGAACTCAAATAAATTGTATATATAGTGTCATAATGAGTAGGAGGAGAAATTACAAGGGGCAGACAAACAACTGATGTGTGTTTGAAAGAAAGGTGACTAGTATCTCGCTCCATGAATACACTCCAACCTGGAACACATGGTAAATCTGCCCATTTTCCAAATAGCCACAGCAGATCTGGCAGAGAAGGAGCGATAATTTCTGAAAATGGATACATTTCACCAAGGTTTTGAATACAGATTCTTTCAAGTCTAAATTATCCTTTTTATCAAAGTGTTTCATCTGTACAACTCCAAAACCTCCAACAGTTTGGGCTGATGGTACTTTCGTCACTCGAGGAATATAATGATCTGGCAATATATAGCGAGCATAAACCGTCGGTTAGAAATAGTGAAACAAATTGAACCTCATTTATAGAGGAAGACTACTTGAGGAAAGGGGCGAGAGAAGTGTGGAGACAATACCACCCCGATAGGCGACCTGTCAGTGTCTCAATTACCTTAACCAAACATTTCCTTCTTCCTCTTGTGACATCTCCATTCTATATTTTTTCACTTATTTTACTTATATCACTGTATCACCGAGGGGCCGGAGGGGGTGGGGAGTGGGGGGAGGGGGGGAAGGGTATCCAAATACATCTTGAAAAAAATTAATTTATATAAAATATTTGTGGGTGCATAGAATTTATTAGAAACGGTTTGTCTATATAATACCATGGCAATTCACCAAAACTTTGATATATAAAGAGTTTCAATATAAAGAAGTTCAATATATAGAGGTCCCACTGTATATTATCAGATACTTTATTTTATTTTAATACTTGGCTTCTGGTTGGTGTGTCTGCTCAAATCTTCATTAAATTTTCAATTCAGTTCTAATGGAGCCTTGTGAGAGTTTGCTGGATGTAAAATTGTTAGCTAGTGGATATACAGGTGTTTTCATTTAGATAAGAAAAATATAGCTTTCCATTAGTAAGAATATCGTCTGTTGCAAAAGAGAGCGAAGTGTAGTAGCCGCAGAAGATTACTTAGCATTAATCAATTCTATGATATGGGCCCTAAGTAAAGCTTTCTTCATGCAATAGTAGAGATTTTTAAACAATATTTGTTCCTGCGTCACTTAACTTAGGTGAATTTACTTTATAATTGTTGATTATAACAAAAGTTTTATTTTCATTTATTTGAGGTAGCCTATTTAACGTGCACTTTCTGAACTGACCAATTATATCAGCGTAGTTAACTAACATGCTAGGTTCATTTTGATCTAGACTGCCGAGTACGGAGAGATCGAGGTTCGAATCTCGCTTGTGTGAATTGGGGGGGGGGTTCCTAAATGGTTTTCCACTCTCCCTTCACACATATGTGGGTTCACTTCCTCTATATTTAACCTTCCTAATTCTTAACTGATTAGCGTAATTAGTGCTTAACCGCATAACCTGAACGGATAGTAAGACTCAGTGATAAATAAATAAATACTTCAAATATTTTTGTTTTGCTGGCCACTGTCCTCCCCTCACCATACAGATAAGCCAGCCACCGGCACCGTCTGAGCCCATTGATCAGTAGCTGACCAGACAGTAGTATACATGGTTGAATATGGTTGTTGTCTGTGTTTTTTATTTAATCATACATTTAGGATAGTTTTTTGGCATGTCAGGAAAGTGGAGTGAACAACTAAGTGTGAAGTTTGTTGATACAGAGAACAGGAAAATTTATGGAATATGTGTAGCTCTGATCACAAAAACTGGGCTGCTCGCCTGGCTTCTTTAGAACATATAGTGCAGCAAGTGAACATGCCAAACTCTAGCGTGAAGTGTATTCCAAAAAATAATTTAATTTTTCGATCAACTTATAATAAAGAACATTTGAAGATAGTCAAAATCAAAGCTATTGGACTTGAGAAAGTTGACCAAGTTTATCAGTCAACACTGCAAGCTTTATATTCAAGTGGATTATGATCATATAGCTCTTTCAACATTGTTGAAGATGCTCGTAGAGATCTCTTACGCAAACATTCCCTTATCCACACATGTTTTGTATTATTCGTCAGCTCCTCATGTATAATATTTGATCATTCATTACACTGTATTAAATAAAATGGTCTTATTACCTTACAAATAAGAACTCTACATTCTTCATACATTTTCAGGCTAAAATAACAGTGATGCCTTTAACTGTGCCACTGACCACCTAATGTAAACACCTAGGGTCAGTGAAACATAAGAGCCCAGTAGCCGTCCAATGAGTTAGGTCAGCTCCTGGTTTACCGGAGAGCCAGGAGCCAACACCATGTAAGCCAGCCTTATAACTTAAACCCAGAACAAACAGCCACCAGCCGTTAATTCACCACTGTGAAAGGGGATAGTACATTGTTCATCCATGCCAGGAATCAAAAACTCGAGAAGTTTAGCTCAGTAGACAAGACACATTACTGACTGAGCTAAGGTGCCAAACATTTTAACAACGTTTTTTTATTAATCTTAAATATATAGTATCAATGTATTCCTCACATTTGGGTGAGTGTAATGACTGTATAAGTTGTGATTTTCGGGTTTTTTAGAAGAAGAAAAAATTGACCTAAAATATATTGGGGAAGAGAATGTTTATGGTTCCTTATGATAAAATATGTGTTTACCAAATTATCTTATACCATACATCACACATTAAAATATTTTAAGTGGTTGGTTAAATAATTAATTAATTTTCTTTAAAGCATCGTGCCTTATTACCAAGTCAGCTTAAACGCTCATGTACTAATTACATTAATGGTTTTAGGGATTAGGAAGGTTATACTGAGAGGAAGTGTAGCCATATTTGTGTGAAGGAAGAATGGAAAATAATTTTGGAAAAACCACCCTCATTACACCCGACCGAGATTCGAACCTCAATCTCCCAGTCATCGGCAGCCTAGCCTCTACAAGAGTAACGTGTTAGATCACGCAGCTACTGAAGCAGGTATTAATTAATTAAAATGTATCTCAGAATAACCTACACATATGACAACTTTACATGGAAATAACTATTCTCTAAGGCTATGTGTACATAGTCGACAAAATGTCTAAACATTTTTTTGTCTTTACAATGTGTTCAATAAATCTGAATGAAAGTGTGTACACAGACAACAACATGACAAAATTGTGTTTCAGCAGTTGAAAAGAGTTGTGGAGCGCCACAACATTGCGATGAGTTATTTGTCTCAAGACTTGGATGCGCCTAGGACAAACAAATGGAGCCGTGTGCCTCGGTGACAATTCTGTCATTGCTCACTAGATTGTGCTTGAATCAACCCATGACTTCAGTCTAGTTTTGGAATAAATAACGCATAGGCCTACAAGCCAAAAGTTCATCAAAACTGGAAACACCCATTCTATAGTAAGAAAAACGGAATAATTCCTATAACGCTCAAAACTTGTATAAAACGTTCCAAGTGAAAGTCTTTCAATGTAAATGGGGTGTACCTAATATTGACGTTCATATCCTCATTGTTTTCTATTGCAGGCTACAAGAGCAAAAATAGCACCTACTTCTACATCCATTATGATAATGGATGTAATATAAGTTTATGGAACTTTTGTTTTTCCTGGCAACAAATATGTTCCCTGTGAGCACACGCACCAACGACGTGACTATTTCGTAGTTCATCTTTTGCTTTGCAGTTGCTAGCCAGAAAGGTAACGACAAAAAAGTGTTTAGACAATTTGTTGCCTGTGTACACATGGCCTAAATGTACCTAATAGTCCATCCAAAATTGTATTTTAATAGAGTTTGAAGGTTCATTTAAGCTTGTTTAATTATTTATTTTGGAAGATTAGTTTAAGCTTGTTTTATTAGCCTAATATTTTTTCTAATATAGACATAAAAGGTTATTTTTATCTTACCCTTTTATCAAACACAGAGTGTAGATCTTTTAGTGAATTAACATTAATCAAACTCTCACATATAGCTTTATTTAAACCTCTTACAAAAACTTAATTAACAATGCAAAAAAAAAAACATTAGCTACAGAATTATTATTATTATTGGCACCACGTCTTACTACCCGTTCGGATTATACGCACTTACGCTAATGTGTAATGGTAGGGTGATTGTGAGATGAAATGGAGGACCTACAGTTTAACGTGGAACCCAAACCACGGTGGAGGCTTGGCATTCCTCACATTCACAAGTTGTGATTAATACACGTCTTGTCAGAGGTGAAGGAAGCGTTTGGCAATCAGATAAATCTGTGCCGGGACCGAGGATTGAACACCGGACCACCAGGAGAGAAGTCCGACACCTTACCCCTAGACCGTCTGGTCACCAGCTACAAAATTGCCAACTTAAAAATCACTATTACACTTAAATAACAATACCGCGTCTTACTACCCATTCGGGTTACATGCATGAGTACTAATAAGGCTAATTTGGGTTAGGAATTGGGAAGGTTGAATATGGAGGAAGTGAACCCACATTTGCGTGGAGGAAAAGTGGAAAACAGTTTAGGAAAAACCCGCCCCAATTCACCCGAGCTGAATTCAAACCTCAATCTCCCTGTCCTCGGCAGTCTAGCTCAACACGAAACCAGCATGTTAGCTAACTACGCCACCGAGGCGGGTTACTACACTTAAACATCTATTACATTTAATCATTATAATTAGATAAAATAATCTTTTGTGCGTTTATAATATAAAAAAATAATCAAACATGCTTGACCTAACTGTCCAAAAAAATTAAACAAGCTTAACCTAACCTTCAAAGTATTTTCAATTAAAATACAATTTTTTATTGATTAACACTGAGAATAGTTACCTATTTACACAAAGTTGTCATGTGTGTATTCTGATAAATACATTTTATTTAATTATTTATTCAGCCAATCAAAATATTTTAATGGTTAACGGTTTTTGTTGTCTTATGGAATAAATAACACTGCAACTTAAGATTATTTTTTTAATCCTTAAAAGGAAGCATAAAAGTTATCTACCCAGGTATTGTTCTTAGGTTTCGTCCCCAAAAATGTTTCTCCTATTTTCTAAGAAAAATAGTTAAAACTAACAAATCTATAAAATTTATCAATGACAATGTAGTTTGTCAATAAGGTGTTTTAATTTATTGCAATTTATTATTTTGTAGACGTTACCAAATATTTGCAGAATAGCAAAGTCCAATATTATCAATGATGGTTGAATATGGTTTCTAAGTCATTTGGTCTATTATGTTTATATTATAGACTAGTATGGACATGTGTCAAAATGCAGACGATCGCCAAAGATGGACTTATAATCTTAATCCAATAATCAAAATTAAGTTCCGTAACCTACTCAAATAATACCCAAGCAATGCTAAAAAGCACAAATTAATATTTATAAATGACTCAACTAAAACTGTAACAAATTGGTGTCGTCGCCTTTTTTATATAAATGACGTCGGGCAGACGGACCCATCCCTGTGTAACCTTGTAGCAGAAAAATAGAAAAACACTCAAAACATTTAAGTGCTCATGTTTTCACCGAGAAAAACATGTTCAGAAACTATATACTATAATGATAATCAAACCAAATAGTGTTAATATTAGAATAAATGTTCACTTACGAGAATAAACGGCACAATAATCACAAACACTCCACAAATCCTTTTTCATTCCTCTGCAAATTGAGAATGTGCTACACTCTAGCGGAAGTAACTTTTAACTATAAAGAAAAAAACAACTGAATAAATATATGCGCTACATTGAAATAGTTGTTTATGTGCCAAAATTGAAAGATGACTTGGGGAAGGAATATAGGTTTATTAATAATATCCTGTATCATGGACAATTGTTCATGTGTTATATAATCGTGATTCGTGATCGATTTTTAGAGGGCCTAATAGGAGCATTTACATTTGTGATGGTCATGATTGTTTCTGTGATATCAGCTTTAAAAAAGTTCAATATAATCTGTATTATACTATCCATTTCAAAAACATCCCATTTAGGTTGCTGTGCTATTTTTGTAAATAATTATTTGTCCTAATAGAGAGTAGTTTATACATGTATCACAATCTCCACATATTAACATAATTAATTTTATAATACTCATGTGTTGGTAACTTGTTAGGTGTGTCATTAGAAGAATGAGACAAGCTCTCTGTAATATATCATCTGTATTTACTGATATGACTGTTAGGAAGGATTAAAACAAAGTACCTGCACTGTTTCTGTCACTTTTATTAAGTTTGTTTACTATCTGATAACTATAGCAAGTTTTTTCTTGCTTATAACCTTAATTTAATTTACATAAACAGCATTTTTTGAATGGGCAACAAGCTTCTGGAAAAGGTACATATCAAATAAAATTACTTTAATAACCTTAAAGTGTTGTAACAAGGGTTTGACAAAGTTAATATAAATATACTTAATAGACCTACATGTCAAATGATTAATCCACCCACTACAATATTATTCAACAAGTTCGAACAAATAATTGAATAAGTGAGACCAAGCCTGGCTGTATTTTATTATATATTATATAATTGCCTCATACATTCTTGAACAACTCCATTAAAATAATATTGAATAGGCCTACCTATTTTGCTATCTTAATATTGGTTTTAATCATATTTGTGAACTGGATTTCAATTGAAATTTGACTGCTTAGCTATACCGATACACATTTTCTTATGACTGGACATATCTGACAATTAGAAAAAGTGTCTATGGACTATTCCTCTTTCAAACTGTATTAAAGGCTCTTATGGCTACCATCTCTTTCCAAACCATTATTTTCCCCATAAGCGCTGTCCTTTTTCTAATTAGCATCATTGCCATTTTCTTAAAGATGAACATCGTTATTATGAAATTATCATGCTATATTAGGCCTAAATAACATTAACTGATGCATCCATTGAAAGTAATATAAACTATGATAAAAAATTTAAATCCTTTATTTTTTACCATAAAAAATTTAGTAATACCTAGTTGGTTCACAGTTTCACAAGTTTCCAAATATATCACGTCAAAAGTCTCGTTCAAATTGTGTGGAAAGCCAATAGTTTCAAGTTGGCTGTAGGGCCTACTATTAGTCATGATCCATGCACAATGTCTGCAAAGTATGAAATGGATATATCTTTTACATAAATAATGTTGCACTACTTGCAGCAGTAAACAGGGAAATACAGATAAGAAAGAAATTCAATTTTTATATTTTTTCAAATTTAGTAACTTGTTCTGTCAATTCTCAAAATAATACAGAAATTCAAAATATGCATGATCACATCATCCTTTGTTTTTAAAAACATAGTTCTAAGTATAACTTTGACTCAAATGTCTACAATTTTAGTGACCTGGTGGTCTAGGGGTAAGGTGTCAGACTTCTGTGCTGAGGGTCCGGGGTTCAATCCTCGGTCCCGGCACAGATTTATTTGATTTCCAAACCCTTCCTTCACCTCTGACAAGACGTGTATTAATCACAACTTGTGAATGTGAGGAATGCCAGGCCTCTACCGTGGTTTGGATTCCACGTTAAACTGTAGGTCTTCCATTTCATCTCACAATCACCCTACCATTGCACATTAGCCCAAGTGCGTATAACCTGAACAGGTAGTACGACGCGGTGCTAATAATAATAATAATCTACAATTTTAATATGTACTGAATTTTTAGATGTTTGTTATAATTTCAAGACATTCATAACTATAAAGTATCATAACTAGTAATTTATATTTTATTACACATTTATGTCTTTCATGTTAATTTAATACAACTTGTACAACCTAATTTCACTAAAAATTGAATTTTATTTATAAATATTAAACGTTCCTTACCAAACAATTCAAATGTTTTTCAAAAGTCTTTTACTTAAGGTTTGAAAAATTAAAACATAGGGTGAAGTAAGTATTTTTTATAGGGGTACAATTGAAAAATATCATAGAGTTGTGATACACCTAAATAAAAAGTACCACATATAAGAAATAAATTAATAATAAAAATATTTTCTCATATAGGCCTATCTTGTTTTTCACCCCAAAATTTATACGTTTTCTTTTCCAACGTTTCTGGTTTTGCTTTCTAGGAAAAAAAGTAAAGTAGTGTAGGTTTATTGATGTTTTGACTCTGAAATAAGGTAGACCAGCCAACATTTCTAAGTAAAACTTATTAAATTTATATCAAAGCAGTAACATATATTAGGCTTCAAACTGGAAGAGCAAATATGGTGTATATACAAAAGAGGGTAGCTAGGCTAAATATGGTGTAGGCTACACCAAAACCATGGTTAAATTCCCAAATAAATTGCAACTTTCATAAATTAGGCCAGGTCCTTCATATTTTTATTTATTTAGCACCGTGTCTTATTACCCGTTCGGGTTATACGCTTTCTTTCATATCAATCTGATTTTGTACCTCAACCAGTCTGACAAATCAATTTCTCCATCATGCTCTCCCGTCTCCTTTTGGTTTGGTCCACGGCAGTCAGGGAGTGTGGTAGAACATCAGATAACCTGTCGGAGGTAGTGACTAGGCCTACTCTTGGGGATGGGAAAACTTGTGCAAATAACAAGAATTTAAGTTGTCGAGGTTGAGTCTGAAGTTATATTTTGTATCTAGTAGACATTACAAAGTTGATAGTGCACTTTTCATTTATCACATTTTATATTTTAATACTAAATAATCAAAAAGTTATGCTAGACTTTACTACATCATCTGGAGTATAATTTACCTTGAAAATGAATCAGCCACCTAGCTTAGTTCCCCTTAGGGGGGCCGATTTCCTCCCAATTACCTCCATGATTCCAAATAGCTTATTGTGCGCAAATCTGTGTAACATCCTACATAGTCGAGTGCTAACAGGGTCCAAGTGTGTGCATTCAATGCTTCCTTTCTCAATATACCAAACCACCGACGCTGAAAACTAATACGCTGATTGGCAATTTGTTTGTGCCAAACCTCCCCTGTCCACTGTGAAACCACAGGTGCATCTCACAGCTTCCGGGTATAAGTAAAACTAAATAAGCACGATGCCCTATTAAAGTGAATAGTAAAAGTAATAAATTTAGATGAAGCTATAATCAAACAATGACTTTCTGAGAATGAAAACTACTAGATTTAAAAGTTAAAAACCTAAAAAGGAAGTTGAGTTGAAATTTAGAATATATGTTGCTTACAACTTTGATTATGTCTTAGGCTACTTACAACTAACATAAAACCCCACACTTTCTTATAACTAGTCATTTTAGCTGAAAAACTTATTAATGATGAATACGATTAAATTAGGCCTAGAAAAGACTAATAATACACAATAGATGCTGAAGACTATTTGTTGGAATAGGCCTCACTGATTGCATAAAAATAACATACCCGAAGTAAGATATTCTCAGTATCTTGATTATGTTAGCATCATTTCTAATAAACCTGGGGGAGGGGAGGGGGGGGGGATTTTGTAAAATTAAATCTAAACTGTTATTAAATATCCTTGAATATTCTGGGCACTTTTTAATGGCTTTTCTTGACTATTATAACTTGCAAGCCCGTTACATCAATAATGAATTTATGTATTTCAAGAATGTCATTAAATTAACAAAATAAATAATTCTGAAAATTGAAAAATGACACCTGGACATGAGAATCGAACCCGGGACCTCCCCGTGTCCAGGTGTCGTTTTCCAATTTTCAGAATATGATATCTAGATGGAGTAATTCCCACTAATACGCATAAATAATAGCTCTGGCTATTAGTTCTTAAAATAAATAATGGCAAACAGATATGTAAATGAAAGGGTCAAGAACTAAGAGCCTAAAACCCTGACCACTTTACACCAGGTCCTTCTTACCAACCTGATTTCTGAACTCATCTTCTGAGCCTGATCTTTTCTCCAAATTAACCTCTTCTTTCTCATTAGAAATTTAATTAGGCTACTAGTCCCAATTATTCATTTGAGGATCTCCTCCTCAGCAAAGTAAAAAAACAAACTCCAAAAATTAGCAAAATAAAAGTGGATTCTAAACCAAAAGTAATCACATGATAGGAGTAGGTCTATGCTTCTAAAATAAAATAAAAACCCAAAGACAAGAAGAAACTAAAAAGCTGTTACCATTGTATAGGAAAGTGACAGTGATCATCCCATAGATTATAGAAGATAATATTGTTGAATTTATTAATTTATTTATTTGAGGTATCTAACCCGCACATTCTGAACGGACTTATCATATCAGCACATGAGAATTTCTTTGAGCAAGAGCCCAAACCTCAAACACGAAGTGACAATAATGGAGATGATGATAAACTTATGAATGTTCCCCCAGGGCTGTCATCTTTTAACAAAAGTTCACAGTGCAGTACCCCACTATCATAGGTCTCTGCTAAGCATCCAAAAAACATACAAAGGAAGAAGCAACAGAGAAAGCATACAAAATAATGAGGTAGTGCTACACCTAGATAATTCAATATCTGCATTGGACATTCTTGTAAAATTTGTAAATAGGAAACAAGCTGTCAAGTCGGCCTGGAAATCATACTCATTATATTAATATTTCTGTTTGCCACCACCTACAGGGCCGACGCTTGCTAACCTCTACTTAAGCTGTAGCATTGCAAGCTAGATGACCTTATCACGAATACAACTGTTTCATCATGCCTTCAAGATTAGATTTCACAAACACGTAATGTTTCTTAGAAACATTTCTTATGTTTATTCGGACAAACAAGAATTGTTTGACAGTATTTCTGTTCAACAAACTTGTTTGGCGGATATGTTTACTCAGTGGGGATGGAGTGTAGCTTCTTACTCATCGCCTAAGTGAATGATTCAAAAAATCAATAATCAAGAAAAGGAACATTATTAAGGGGGCTTCAGTTAACAAAAAATTGCCGTGCAGATGTTCAGCTCTAATGCAATATTTAATTCTATGATGTGCTATTTCAAAATATGGTTCACCTCAAAATAAAGTTGAAAGATTTCAACACAGCTCTTTTCATTAACAAACCTGTAGTTTTAGTTTTATCACTAGAAAACAAATGTATGAAAATGTGACATCTCATTTTCAACAACTTTATAAGCATATTTTCAGAGCTATGAGACTAGGATTGATGAAAGCGGGCTTTAGACTTAGCCTTCTCTAACGTATATAGTAATTTTTTGAAAGGCTCACAACAGAAAATATTAAATTATTTGACAAATCAGCGAACTTTCCTCTTAACCTTGAGATAAGAAGTTGTGTTTTCCCCTCTTATTGACATGACAAAGGGTGGTTGTAGGTGAAGAAGGGTGAAAGGGCGTACAAGCTTTGACAGAATAGAGAAGTAGTTCCAGAAAAAACACAGCTAATTTGTATTTTAAGTTGTTTGGCCTGACAGCAATTTACACTTTCTCATTGACCGAAGCAGCTCCTAAAGTTACACTAACCAGACTAGGCCTACAGAACAAGTTAGGCTTACCCATTAGATAAGGTTTTTTTTTTATTATCGAATATTTCTACCCCTTTGAGATATCTTTAAACTAAAATAACATGGTTATCAAGCCACCCAAAATAATATTTCCTGATCTACCACTGATAAAAGCTATTCTTAAGAGAGAAAGTGACCCACTTGCTCAGTGGGAAGGATCTTTATGAGAGAAAGTGACCAAACTGCGCTTTGAGGAGGATAATGCTAAAACTAGAATTGTCAACCCCCAAAATAATATTTCCTTATCCACCACTGACCCACTTTGAGAATTATCAATATTATTCGTATGGGAAAAAGTCATCGAGTCCAAGATAAAACTCGAAAGACGTGTCAACCACCCAAAATATTTTTTTCCAAATCCGCCACTGATCAATGCTATTCTTACGGGAGAAAGTGACCCACCTCCCTAGTGAAGAGGAAGAATGTGGGGGAAAGTGACCAAACTTCGTTAACATTGATCCTCCGGAGTGCCAACAGAAAGACATGCTAAAATGTAATAAAAGACAAATACACCTTTTTATAGATTAATAAAAACATACAAGACATAAAATACTTATTACCAGGGCCCAGAACTTTATGACCTAAAAATAACAAAAATTACCTAAAAACTGACTTCAAATTTTCAAAAATTCGCCTTAAAATATGAACAAAAAGTTGTGATAAATGCACATTACTAAATCAATTACATGCTTTGCAAAATGTTAACTAAAAACTATCCATGCAATGAAATCTTTCTTGCTCTAATAAATATAATATTGATTTACAAAGATCTTCTTCAGAAGCCATAGCTACCCCCTCCCAACACAACGCTATCCAGCTTAGTTGCAGTGGCTCCATAGCCTAAGGCGCTACTCTCGCAATATACTAGACTGCCGATGACAGGGAGATTATGGTTTGATACTGGTCAGGTGTACTGAGGATGGTTTTTCCTAAATGGTTGGTGTACCATTGTAAATATAATATACAACTAGTGCCTCTTGGAGTACACTGATTATGTCATTAGCTGTCACCCAGTACACAGCAGTTATAATTTAATGTGAAGAGAGCCAAACATACATTTTTTTTTATTAAGTAGACTAATGATGCTAATTGGGCATTGGTATAATTTTTCAAAGGGTCATTTATTATTTAAAGTTCCAAAACGTGACATGACTTTTAACAAATTAATTTGTCTTCCATATAGCTTTGTGTATGAAAGTGCTGCCATGCATACTGAGTGATGTCATGAGCTTATCCAATCAGATGTATTTCTCCAACTGGCGCTACCTTCTATTCATTTTACATTGTATATATTTTCAACAATACAAGCAAAGAGAATACAAAGCAGATGGCCTACATTATCTTCTCATTCCAACATCTGTGTGTTGGGAAAATGTGTGCATTTAAAAAATATACTTATTCAATATGAATACCTTAAAATGACTTGAACATATCTAAAAGTTACTCAAAGATTCCTATAGAAGCTTACAAATGACTTTTAAGGTCAAAAACCAACGAAATATTACCTAAAATTCCATGACAAAAAAGACCTATAAAATATACATTTCCACAACAAAGGGATCAAGAACAGAGCTTATGTAACTATGAGCATTGTATGTGATGAACAAAAAAAAAAGTCATCAAATTCTGGGCCCTGTTTATTACACATAATATAATGTGTTATATTTGGAAGAAGGTACAGGAAAGATTGATAGACACATATAAAAGGGAAAAAACACAATATAGCTTTTACAATTAAAAGAACACACTTCACACTTTACATTGCTGTCATTGGACAAAGATTAAATGGCTGCCTTTTAAATTAAATCAATTATTACCGCTCAATCCCCCAACCTAGGTTTCATCCTATTGGAACTTATCAAGGAGGAGTGTAAAACGTGCAATGCATCTTCCTAAAATAGGAAACCAAAGAACACAAAAGGCAGAAAAAGGAAATTTGTATAGAATGGTATGACATTTAGATAGGAACATGTAAAAGGAATAACATAAAGTATAAACATAGGAGATATGTTTATATCAACCTGTTCTATAACTTCTGCCAAATATAACAAAATGTACCTCAAAAAGTGAAAAGATGTTTTCACTACGATATAGTATAATAAACAACTAACTAGGTAGACTATATAAACACTGTATTGCTGTAGCCATAAATAATAACGTGAGAGATCATTAAAGGAACGTAAGTTTATTAAAATACTTGTGTAAAATATATGCCTAAATATAGATACAGTTAATTTTTATGAGAAAACTTTTATTTTAATGACATTGACAGAACTTTATTTAGTCCCTCAGGGCCGATTCTTGGCCTATGAGAGCGATGCATCCGTGGGGGGTAGCCAAGGATGAGAGGCACCAAAAGGCTGTCCTTTTTTTAAAAAAATTGTTGAAATATATAGATAAAAAGGATAGAAAAAATATGAGAGTAGCCACAACAACACCAACTGTAAGATTAGTGATAGTTTTAGAATATTTGAGTTTTGTGGGATGCTGCAAGAATATTTGTATTTAATAGCCTACATCCTAATAACCATACAATGTAATTATAGATATCAAGACAATAATACTTATTGTTTGAAGTTGTAGGGTGGTAGCATTGCTGAATATTTAAAAACTATAAACTTCTAGTCACTTTGTTTGTGCGTCTGAGATTAGCTGAAGAATTCCGATTGTCTTGTGTCATTTCTTCTTGTAGTTTGATTCATTCGGCTAAAGAAACGGTTCACTTTGAAATATTAGTCACAAACGACTTGTCTCTAATTTGGTATAGTGTGTTTGTTCGTTTGCTTCTCATTAGCACCAGGACATCATGGCCTCTTTTTCTTTATTTTTAAACTCCAATAAGCTTATATCCAACTGTTTTGTTTCTTGAATCCTGATCACTTGAAACCAGTACTCCAGTTTTTACAAGAGCTTTAAAAGACAATGTACACATAGTAGAGAAGCTGTGTGCCACTCTGAAGTGTCAAGTTCACTTATAGAGGTTTATTCATTTTGGTTTATCATTTGTACTGTTATATAAATAAACTGAGTGAGAAAGGAAAATCTGCAGCTTGATGGATACAAGATTGAAGACTTATAAGGAGACAAGGTTCATGGAAGCAGTGAAACTCGCTAAAGAGATATTGCATGAACTTGAAATAGTCCCTAGATTTCCTGAAAAGTGTCTCGCGCTTTAAAAGACAATTCAACTATACATTTGAAGACAAATCAGTTGTGGACCTAAAACTGAAATTCAAAGTTGAATTTTTTAACTGCTTAATTGATGTTTCCTTAGTCATTACAACAGGGTTCCTACGGTCTGGAAAGTCAGGGAATGTCAGGGAAAGTCAGGGAAATGACAATTCATGTCACACTTCTGTTTCATCGGAAATTGTAGAGTCGCAGAAGGAAGGTGTTGCCAAAATTGAAAGTAGTGTAGTGGCTCGAAGAAACCCTAACACTTTTGTTATGAAAGATAATATAAATAAGGCGGAAGTCATTTGGGCATTGCAAGTTGTTGACAATAAAATGTATTTCAATTCGTGCAATAATTTAAGTACAATTTTTCAGTTTATGTTTCTCGAGTGTTCCATTGCCAGTGCCTTTACTCTTGTGGAGACAAGACTGCATATTTCATTGTGTATGGCTTGGCTCCATTCTTTCATAACAATTTACTGGACTACCTAAAATCATGTAACAACTTTGTAATTTGTTTTGATGAGGCATTGAATAAAGTTATTCAAAGAGGGCAAATGGACATTGTATTCAGATTCTGGGACAAGGAAAATCATAAAGTTGTCAGTCATTGCTTGGACAGTGTTTTTTTCGATAGAAGCACCGCTGAAGAATTACTTAAGCATTTCTCTGATGGTATTTCTCCTCTTCCAGTCTCTAAGTTTATACAAGTGTCAATGGATGGCCCAAATGTCAATCTAAAGTTTATAACGCTTCTTCAGGAACACATAAAATCTGTCACAGACAATGAAGTATGTATTTTGATAAATCTGGGGACATGTGAGCTTCATGTTGTTCATGGTTCCTTGAGAAAAGGAGTGGAACCTGTCAATTGGGATATACATTGCTTATTGTGTCACATGTATAACCTGTTCACTGAATCTACAGCTCATCAAGCATTGTTTACCCAGTTGACAGGGGGTACAACTTTTCGTTCGAAGTTCTGTGGTGTGCAGTGGTTAGAGAATGCAAAGTGCTTTCAAAGGGCATTACAAATTTGTGACCACGTTAAGTTTCACAAAGAAGAAAAGCTTCCTAAACAAAACCTCTAGGGATACTGAAAAGAGCAGCCTGTGATCCATTCCTGAAATGAAAACTAGCTTTCTTCAAAACAATTGCAGATGGATTTCAGCTTTTCCTTTTTGATTGGGTTTGATATATTTTGTTATTTTCCCATCATTTTCCCTGAACTGATTGGTAAGACGTCTGCGTTCTTATTCTTCAATGAGAGGTGAGGCAAGGTAGGCTGTAGGGGAGGAGGAGACCGAAATAAAAGTTATTAAATTAATATTACCAAATGAATAGTTCCATAAAATTATAATGAAAATTTTGTGAGAAATTGGTCAGGGAACTTGGGAAAATAGTCAGGGAGAATTTTTTTACAAATACTGTAGGAACCCTGTAAAATCGCTGGAAGATCTGCTTTAAAAAATATGAAGATAATTTTGGATTTTTGTTTCACTATTTCAAACTGTAAATTAAAACATAAAGTAATTTTAAAAAACACTTTAAGGTACATGTAACAGCCTATAGAGCTTTTTAAAAGGTAAAAATGGGTACACTGACTTGAATAAAGCATAATTAGCCTCTGAGTTATCAACCTTAGCTCAAATGATTCCACAATAAATTGTGACACCATTTAAGGTATTGGAATTTTTAAACCAGAAGGGGCTTCTAGAAGTTTATTACTTACAGTGACTTTAACTGTAGCATCAGCGGAAAGAAGCTTTTACAAATTAAGGTTAATAAAGACATATTTGAGGTCTACTATGACACAAGATAGATTGACAGGATTTATCATAATTTATATTTGGAATACTATCTGTCGTCAGCTAAACATCAACGACATAAAAGCTGATGATATTGCAGCAAAAAAAAATTATAAAAATGTTAAAATTATTTGTACAGTAGACTCTCAGCTATCCAACCTAATGTGGCGGTCAGCCAGGTCAGATACCCGGCAGCCATAGGCATATTAGCACCTGCAATGCTGGTGTTGCCTCTTGTTGCTGGCCAATATACTCCAGCGCCGTCTTGATCGCCTGCAGGCCTTCAGAGTGGGTTATACGATCGGAGGGTTCATTATCTTGTTCCTCTTCAATCAGTTGTTCATTTAACACCATCGCTACAACAGTTGTGGTTTCTTCAATTTTGTCATTTGCCATCCATTCTGTAATGTCTTCCAACGAAGCTTCCTTGCATCCGGAAACTTTTTCTAACAACGAAACAATCTCAGTTTTATCACTTGAATCTTCCACATCGCATTGCTCTTCTACCTCGTCCCAGTTCTCACTGGCTCTGTGATCCATCAAAATTTTCCATGATCGCACAAGTGTTACAGATGGAATATCATCCCATGCCTCAGACACCCATCTGATAACATCAAGCATGTCAACTACTGACTTTAATGCGACTGCAAATTCTGTAATGTTATCGATGGCCTTTATGATATTGCTTAGTAACTTACATCGATATTTCTTTTTCAAAGATTCCAGCACTCCCTGATCCATTGGCTGACATACAGATGTAATATTTGCAGGCATAAACAAAGCTTTTATCTCTCCATCTTTTAATTGGTCATTTGCTGGATGCAAAGGAGCGCTATCCAAAACTAGGATTGCTGTCCTTGGTAAATTGTTTTCAGCTAAATGTTTCTCAACTTTTCGCACAACTTCCTGTTCAAACCAGTTTTGGAAAATTTCTCCATTCAACCATGCCTTTTTTTGGTGAGTATAATACAGGGGCAAAGAATTTAAGTCTTTAAGATTCTTAAAAGATTTAGGCTTGTGAGATTTTCCAATCGTCATTCTCAGCTTATAGTTTCTAGTTGCGTTACTACAAGCTAAAACTGTAACGCGGTGCTTACTCTTATTGAACCCTGGTGTGGTCTTTTCCTGTTTAGATGCTAGTGCTTTAGACGGAAACATTTGGTATTTCAACCCCATCTCATTACAGTTGTACCATTGTTCTCCAGAAATACCTTCTTTATCAAGCAAGTCAAAAAGGTGTTTTTAAAAATCAGGTAATGTGTCACTGTTTGCAGACAAAGCTTCACCACTAATCGTCATCTATCAAACACCATAACGTTTCTTCCAGCGATCAAGCCACCTGTCACTGGCAATAAATTCACCATCATTTCCTTCAATCTTTTTTTTAAACTGAATTGCTTTTTCTTGGAGCAAGGGGCCTGAAACCAACATTCCTTTCCCCCTCACATTTTCATACCACAGATAAAAAGCCTCTTCAACTTCCATGTGTTTGTCTTTTTACACAGTTTTTCTAACTTTCACACCAGTGCCACTTGCTTGCTTAGAACACCATTTTTCAATTTTCTGTGCGATTTTTTCATCAATCACCCACAGTAGTTTTTCCAAATCCTAACTCGAATGCAATTTTCTTTGTCGATTTACCAGAATCCATTCGTTTTATTGCTTGTAGTTTTTCTTCCAAAGTTCCTACCACTTTCTTTTGTTTGTCACCCATATTTCACTTAAAAATGAGAGTCACCAACAATACGTTGGACTTTATACACACTTTATAACATAAATTAACAATCCACGAACAACTGAACTACACAGACTGACTTATGGATACAGACTGATGGTGCACTTGCTAGACACATGTTCATTTCTTGTCGTGACATGAATCATCACGTGTTGGAGAAATTGTGCTCGGCATTCCTGCAGGTCGGATAGCCGAGAGTCTACTGTACTTTTGTATAAAAATTACATTATATGCATTGTCTATGAGTAATTTTTCAAGATCATATAAAACATAACTACCCTATTAGGTTTTTTGTTTAGTCTAACTTGTCATGCTCTTGACTGCTCCAATATTTTATAAAAAAAAAATCATATGGGGCCCATCTTTTACAATTTGCAGGGGGCCATAAATTGCCTAGGACCAGCTCTTATTCCCTATATGTTAAAAAGAGTTAGATATTTAGTGTTAAAAGATGTTTAGGGCAACTTATTTATTTTAACCATGCTACCAAGGTCCAAGGAAAACCAGTGTTGCCCCCAAGAAATCTTAGGACCTAAGGGGTATCTAATGAATCTCTCCCAGCCATTATTTGAACACTCACTGCCTTGAAAAGTTATTTAGAGTGGGTTCCCCTCATTTTCTTTTGCCTCACCCCTCTCTTTGTTTCCTTTAAATTTATTTTTCTACTTTCTACCCCACCCTTGTTGCAAGTTTTGCGACGCCACCACCTTGACCCTTTGGATGGGTGCCACTGGATGATATAACTAAAGGGTTTGCTAGGACTACTTACCAATTTCCTCATCATACTGATTTTGATCTGCCCTATAGAATTTATTTGTTCACATACATGCTCAAAGTATTAATGCTCATCTAGAATACACACAGATTTACGGTAGAGATCTAAGGCTGAGGAAGGTAGAATTTAAACAAGTGTATCTGCATTTGTATGGAGTAAAATTGGGAAAGCATTTAGGGAAAACACTTTAGCACACCCAACTGAGACACTTTTGTCCTAATGCCCATTGATGAACATATTCCAGAACAAAGCTATACTCATACCAACATAAAATTTCATCTATTGTGTATATACTTGTGCGAGCGACGGTATAAACGCCAGCCCCTAGTGGCTAGATAGATGTGGTTCAAAGATAGCTCCAAGTAGCTGATTAAATTCACACACATCATAGACAGGCTTAAACTATGACTAAAGAAATAATCTGAACTTGGGCAGTTCCTGGATAGCTCAAGGGTAAAGCATTTGCGCTAAGTTAAAGATCCATGATTCGATTCTTGTGTCAGGGTGTCATTTTCAAACTAATATAACTAAATTGAAGTGTGAACTCGGCACATGGTGATATCTGTACCAAAGGTAATTTCCACCTAGTGATCATATTATAAAAGTGCATTTATTCTTCAGAAAAAACTTTCATAAAATATGGACCATTGTACCTTACAAATATTTAAGAATTGAATTATGACATTATGTTGTCACTTCAGCTGTATTTATTTATGTATCATGTTTATTTCCAGCTTGAAGAAAAATGTTTGATAATAACACTACATCGTTATCCACCTTACCATCTACTATGAATGGCTTGGTGCTTACACTTTCCTCTCCTACTGGCGAGGTTCCCACTGTTCCTGCTGACACTGCTGTAGAACCATCTGGCGTACCATTTGTTATTGTTCCTCTAGGAGTTGTCATTATAGCTCTCATGCTCTCGGCAGTGGTGAGCCCAAATTTCACAAGTTGGCACCATCATACCATTTTCAATGTTTCTTGGCATAGTATAATATTTATAATTAAAAACTAAAATTCACTATATAGAAGTGTATGAAATAGTGTATCCTACAAGTAAGCTTAAAAGACTTAGAAAAATAGAAAAAAAAATCAGTTTTAATAAAATACTGAGAATTTTGCTTAACTAAACAATATTTAAAACACTAATATTTTATTATCTCAAAGACTGGAATATGTTCAACATAACTTAATATACTGGTGTGTGTTGACAATTTTTGAAATATACTTTAGATTAATCATAAAAAATTAAATGTGAAGATGAAGTGCACCTTTAAAGTAAATTTGAATTTTAAACTTTTACTAAATATCATGAAAATTCAATACAATTAATTTATTTGTAAGAACTACCAAAAATTTTTAATTAATATTTTTTTTTAATGTAATAAACGGAACACTTTAAAATAAATTCATTTCTAATGGCTCTACATATAATTTTCCTTTTGCTGAGGGGCATCTTCCCTCACTAGTATAATAATGTGAACACTTATTTCATACTTATTTGAGAATTCTTCTCAGGAGGCAGGGATATGAAGTATGTTAGAGAGAAAATGAACCAGCCGGATATTTGACTTTAAAAATTAGTAAATATATCACATAAAAAACTTATTTTAATTGCAAAACTCTTATTAATTTTAAATTATTTGCTAGCTTATATCTATTTTAAAGCATTTTAATTCAATTTGAAGGTTTTTGCAACTGGCGTTTCTGTTGCAACTTAACCCAAACAGAACAAATTTCTTCACTGCTGCTCAAGCATAAAAAAAAGTTTTTGATTTATTTTTTTAATAATTAAAATACTTATACTAGGAAAATGACTGTTCCAATTGTTGTGTTTGATGTCAAAAAATATACAACTCTTTTCACTGTTGTAAAAAAGTGATAGTTTAGAAAAACCTGGTACAAGTATCTTTTATTTTTTAAAGAAGGTACCTATTACCAGAATTGCTACTTTTAAAGCGCTTTTAAATTGGCAAAAAAGAATCGAAAATCATCACTATTTGGAGTATATATTCTTACACATTTTATATCATAAACATTAATAGGTACAATTTTTTTTAAATAAGCACAACTAACCTCATGTATATTTTATTTTTTGATTAACTTTTACTATAAAGTAAAATTATCTCAAAATTGAAAATTTCACAAAGCTCATTTCTTTATAGCCTAGCTATGACTCATCTTAGCTGGTTTTTTGCCAAGGGCACAAAGGTTCCTAGGGATGCATCCCAACAAAATGTAATTTTTATTTAAATAAAGATTAAACACCTTCATAATTATTTATAATATAATATAATATTATTTTTGTGATTTTATGACATATGAGATTGTTTGGTGGTGAATCACTTTCTTATTTAATTAAAACTTCCTAGGATATTAAAAGAAAAGGAAATGATAATTTGTTGCACACATTGATTGAGTTGGGAAAGGACACTTTATTTAATTAAAAGCGTCCTAGGATATTAAAAGAAAAGGAAATTATAATTTGTTGCACACATTGATTGAGTTGGGAAAGGACACTTTTTTTTTGTGGTGCCCAATTATTTTTTATTTTGCATCATGTAAGGGGTGTTAATATAACCGGATTGGACATTTCAAGTCTCACTTAGGGTACACGAAATCCTTGGGCTGGTCGTGCTGGTAGATAACTAAAATTAATTGAGTTATCTTTTTGTTTATTTTCCTTGTTTATTCTACTTTTGACCTCATTTTTCTCACTGTAGTTGGTCAAGATTTGGCAGAAATCATCAAAAGAATATTTACCAGGAAGGGAGGGACGGTTCATAAAAGTATTATTGATTAAATGAGTGAAATATAGTCATCAGTATCACTATATTAAAATTATGGATTAAATAGCCAAGCTATTATAGGTTGTAAGTATGGTTTTAGCTGCATATTTAAATAGTTAGATGTGGTTATAGCCGTACTTAACAAATATAATAGTTTTATATATCATGGTATGCACATTCATACAATCTCATTGTACTATTGGCAGCCTAAAGCCTTCTCGGGTAGAAGGGGCTGTGTTATCTGATAGCTCGCAATCTTAATTGATTGCTTATATGAAGCTGATGATTTTCACACATCCATAACAGACTCTGCTTTAAAACATGAGTTAAGAATAGCCCTGAGCATGGGATGACTCCTGGATAGTTCAGTGGTAAGAGCATTGGCATACTAAGTCAAAGGTCCTGGGTTTTATTCCTGTGTCCAGGTGTCATTTTTCAATTTAAAGAATTTGATATATTAAAGCTGATTTTTCTGTGTCTTAAGTGAGAACTAACTAGTGTTTATTAATTGAAAACAATAGCAGACAAACTCCATCCCCATCACCCATGGCAATAACTTAGAGTGACCAGTTTAGTCTTAGTTTGGTACTTACTGACAAAAACTGTTGGATTTGCCTCTAGTAAGCAACAACTCTCTAGTCCATATTAAACAAATGTGTGACATTTGACAGTCAATGTTGCTCATGTATGGCAGGCATTTATACTGGTGCGTAAAAGACGGCTGGATAGATTGCGCCACCATCTCATGCCGCTGTATAACTTTGACCCCACTGAGGAGGGAGAGGACTGGGAAGCAGAACTCTTGGACGAGGGACTGGACCATCACATTGGTCGACGGGTGAGCGACAAACTTTTCACACCTCTCAACAAGACTTGTTTCCATCAATGAATATTGAATATTGAACCTGTCACAGTAGCAATGGTGTGGACGCTTAGTAGACCATATCTGCCACTTTTCTCAAACTTATGTGTTATGTTCAAAAATACAAAGTTACTTTTTTTACTATTTTATGGTAGCTTTGATTTTTCTACCATTTTATAACATAATTAAATATCAACATCAATATTTGAACATTTATTTGCTGGCATAGCACTCAATACTATGTAAGGTTTGTATCATACATTATAATCTGCCCTGTGTTCTTGGATAAAGTAAGAGTGGAGCCAATGTGAAATTTTGTTACATTTGGTAGTTATTTTCTTTAAAGTATTGGCAGCTGTGCTACAGGTCTAGTAAATTCTATAAAATGCATAACACCAGGTTTGGATACTTAAGTGTTGATTAGCTCAATATTTTCCCCTTTACCATTATTCCTGTTGTAGATTCCTCACCACAGAATATTGCACTATTTTTTCTCCATTAAAACTAATCTTATCTGTAACTTTTGGATTCAAATAATGTATCTTTAATTATTAACACTATTTTGAATACTGGTTTTATAGCAATAATTCACTTTGCACTTTTGTGCCTTACTTATATATTATAAACCATACAAAATGTTTTAACACTTTGAAATAAAAAAAAGGTAAAATATTGGCAATTTTTGGCTAAAAAAAATTCCAGGCGGTCATTTGGTCTAAGGCTTGACTTGCACTAGATTGGGTTGCCGGCCATGGAAATGAAGGTTCCAATCTCAGCTGGAAGGTTTTCTCATCACCTCTACACACTACCTATATCATCCCACCCCTTTGATTAAGTTTTTAATAACTGTGTTACTAAACATACTAATGAAAACATTTATTGTCAAATTTGCCAAAAAACTAAATTTAAATTACAATGGTATAAAAATGTATAAATAACTATCAACACAAATCATGTTCTTTCAAATTAAGCATTATAATTTTTGAGTTCAGATACTTTTAAAAAATGTACACATATTTTTATCAATTTCATCTTGTTCTTGATTTTAGGATTATAAATCCGTGGAGTTTCCAGCCACCGAAAGTACGGAACTATTTAAAAGATAAAATCTGCACATGATGTTCCAAGATGAAGCACAAGTTGCTGGAAGCCTACACCAGCCTTTTGTGTAAATGTTTTGTGTACAGATGACTGATTATATTGATATTATCCAAGTATTTAGTACAGGCATATAAGATATAAATGGTATTTTTAAAATCTATATAGGTAGGCCTATAGGCTATAATAGAATTCTGTACAACCCCAATTTTTCAACAAAAAAAAGTTTCATTTGATGTATTTTTTTTACATCCATTACTGTTTCCAGCCACTGTTTTATTCAAGCTATATTTTTTCCACTACCGGCTTGCTAGCCCTGTCATAGCTTCATATGCCTTATAATGTATCTTAAGACTAGGACAGGCACAACATCCAGTCCCCGCCCATTAATTTATCAATGTGAAAGGGTAAACCCATATTTTCATCAATGATAAATTTTTGGCCATGCCAGGAATCGAACCCGGGACCGTTAGGTAGACAAACACGCTCCCGACTGAGCTAAGCTGTCAGACCATTTCATATACTCGAGGATTTCAATTATTAAGGAAATGGTTAAATTATTTTTTTTTAATTTCCAACCTAAGATTTTATATAATAAATGTATAATGCCACACTTAGATTTTCAACCACATACAACCACATACTATAGTTACTGTTTATTCTACCATTGATGTATTGATAGTTTTTTTTTAATTTAGCCTTGTGGCTAATTGTTTTTGTCAAACTCAGAAAATGTTACCTGCTAACACTTTAGATGATTAAGGTCCTAGGAAATTAGTGTGCCCTTAAAAATACTGTGATTTACTCGACTTTAAATGTGAAAGTTTGGACCTAAATTTTTCTGCACATTTTTATTTTCACAGGAAGCCCTTTATTTGTAAACTAGTAACTCATGTTGCCACAATGGCTCGGAAAAATATTACAATTTTATTTAATTTACATTTTTAGCCAGTTTAGTGATATAAAGAGAAGTTATACAATAGTCCATAAGGAAATATTATTGGAAGTAATTTATGTTTTATATGAACTTTATTATTCATAAATCAAGCAAGACATATTTCTAGAATGACAAATTTTAATGACATTCAATCAATTATGGCGGTTGAGATTGGGCTTCCTATAAAAATGATGGGTTAAGGGGTGAAAGCGTTTTTTTTTTTTT
>CABFWB010003610.1:38573-75591 GCA_902151455.1 Timema bartmani
AATTCATCAGTTTGATGCCTTTTTTACTTTGCTAACATATGTGATGCAGCCCAAACATGTCACATGTCACTTAAAGAAATTGTTCAGCAGGGCATAAAATGTAAATTCGAGTCGAAATTGACGGTTTTTATATTTCAACACTATCTGTTATTTTGAAACGTTAACTATGATCTCAACCAGTAAACAGGATTACCACGACACTAATAATACAATAAATCTAGCTTTAAATAAGGTATTGTGCGGGAAATGAAACCATGCCTTAAACTTTGGCCGCCATTTACCATTAATTGGTAAAAATGGATAGTGATGTTTAAAATATTATAAAAAAGTAATTTTGTTGCTAGAGAGATAATTTTTTTAATGTTCAGAATTAAGTTTTCTTTTGGTAGAAATAAAAAAACAGGAAAATTATTTTTGCGACATGTAGCATGTTTTCCTGGGCCTCATCACATATTTATAATTATAGTACCTTAACAAATCAAACCAAACTGTTGAAAGTAATTGTTTTGAATGCTGCAATAGAAAATCTCATACACTCCATTTGCCATTTCAAGTTCAGAATCCTTCTTTCTAGCCTCAAAACTTTTTTTATTTCATCTGTGTTCTCTACTTGATAGGTTGATTTTATATTTTACAGAATGGTTGGTGTACCCCAGTATTTCTAAAACTCTACAAAATAACTTACCATTTAGCTTTTGCATTGATTGCATGTTACTTTTCTTCCTAGCATATGACTCATTTAATTTGTAATTTTTTTTAAATGTATTTATTTGTATGTCGTGTTTGAGTTGGTTAAAATTTATTGAGGTGAAAAATTACCAAGTTTATTATTAGTTTTGTGTGTATCATACAGGATACAGCTATTATTGTCTAGTCCCTACCATCAGCCACTTTAAACCTAACTTGGTGAATACATTATCGTATTGGGTGAAGTACCATTGCTGTCATATTTTTACTGACATTTTTCATATAATATCATCGGCATAGGTTTTTGACTAAATGTAAACTAGAAAACTTGAAGCTATCAACTATGCAGTCTTGTTATTTTCAGTATATTTGATATTCAAGGTTTCTTAAACATTTCATATTAAAGATTAGGAAAAAAAATATGCTTAAATAGATTTTAAATTTGTATTTAATTTTAGAGCTATGTTGATGCCTACTATTGGTTAAGCCCTACACATTTATTAGACAAACTTGACAACTTGATCCCAGACCATTAATTTACCACAACTTCATTTGATTTGAATTCACATTATAACAGAGAATATAGTAATTTAATTATACTAATTTGGCAAAATTAAACTCACGTTTATCATGTTTGCTAAGATTCATATTTGAGATTCTAAAGTTAAATAATTTGAATTTGAGAAAATGTGTATTTGACCCATCTCTTTTTGTTTGTTTTTTTAATTATTTGTTTTGAACCTGTGTGATAACACCATCTTAAAATCTTTTTGTATTTTACACAACTAGTAAAAAATAAATGTATATAAAAAGAAGGGGTGATAAAAAGCCGCTTGTACTCTCAAAAATAAAAAACCTAAAGTTATTAGCAATATGAACTACTGTATATGCTTTATTAATATATTTATTATTTGTTGAATTAAGATAAAAAAAATGGATACGCTAAGCACCTTTAAAAAACGGAAGTTCTCTATTCACCATCATAATCAATTGTTTCCAGCCTGTGGTCAGGCCACTTTAGTAAAATGCCTCCATCTTTATTGATCCTTTCACCTTTCTTCCTACTTTGATTGCATCCTTTATGCTCCTCTCACTTTCACATATTCTGTGATTTGCTCTTTCTTGGCTCCCTTGTGGTCTTTTTCCTACATACTTCATCTCCATCATTGATTTAGTATTCTCTCCTTTTCCATCCTTATCACATGACCATACCATCTTAGTCTTGCTTCCTCTATTATTTTTATGTACTCCCTGTACCCCTACTCTTTCCCAGTTACTTCAATCCCATGGCCTCCTTTTCTTTGTCTTTCTTACATTCAATCTTCATGTGACAATGAATACAAAGTATGCCCTATACACCACTTCCAGGGCACTTTTCTTTTCCATAGCCGGTCTCTTACACACCAATAGAACAACTCCCTCTGCTGTCCTCTTCTTATTAGATCCTCTCTACTCCCACCCTTCTCCTCAATCACACTTCCAAGATAGTTTACACTCTCTACCTTTCTCAGCTCTACTCCATCCAACTGTATAGCTTTACCAGGCCTGTCCTCTTCCTTGTCATTACCATCACTTCTTTATTACTTGTAATAATCTTGAGTAACTAGATTTTCTCTGATGTGTTGTTGTTTAAATGAAACTACAGTAAACAACTTTCTATTAAATTATGGTACTTTGGACTAGTAAAAATGTACATAGCTGCTGTATTGTCAAATAAAATTAGGTTTGTTCATATTTTCTCCGATCTGACCCTAGATTTAAATCTATCAGTATTCTTTGTTGTAAAAAATTTACATTATGTGATTGAAATCAGGAGGAAAGTTTTCATAACATCTGTGTATTGTGTCTTGCTGCATATCTAGGCTGTAATGTACCTCTACTCTATACTTATTAGAATCTCATAATATGAACTTGCTATCTCTGATATTCACGCCTGTGTGTACTTTCAAGAAATTTACGAGCAGAAAAGGTAAATTTCCCACCAAAATGAGATATATTGGTTTTTCAAATTGTGACAAAACTCTTTTCTTCAACTGTATTAATATTTTGAGAAACTGCAAAATGTGCCTAAAAGCATGTTCTGCATAAAAACTACTTGTAAATAATAATATATGAAAGAAAATACAGGAAAGAGTAAAAACAAGCTTTCTCGTTGATTAATGCGCTTATTAAATAACTAGGTATGTTTATTTAAAAACTACCTTATTAATGGAAATCTTAATTTACAAATTTTATATAAATTGCTTTTACAATATTTTTCATATTTTGGAATTGTCACTCTGATTTCTAGTGATTTTTCTTAATTATTAGGATTCAGTAAGGACCCATAAATATTAAATAGTTATACTTATTTTTTTTAATGTCAACTGGTGGTATATTTATTTATTTATTTAATCTTGTATTGAATGTGAACACGTAAATCTTTTATTGAACAAGCATTATTATTTAAAAATCATTAGTTGAGACTTTTATGAAACCAAAGTTGAAAAGTGTTCTTGTAAATTTGTTGTAATATTAAAGCTTTGTATATATTAAAACAAAATCATAAGTAAACCTTGTCTTTATTAAATTAATATTTATAATTGTGCTTTAGAAAATTGTAATAATAATAGTAATGAGTCTACAACCTGAAGGTTGGTACTGATTTGTTTACCATACATTCAAAGCAGAGGGTGCCCTCAGCCTTTCAGCTGATTAGTGTGTTATCCCTCCCTTCGACTTTGGGGGTAACTAGTTGATGTCACAACGACGGCGACGTTGTGTTCCGACACGTGTGGGTAGGGGTATGAAAAAGGTCGGCGAGAGTGTTCCGTCAACGTTAGTTGCTGTGGAACAGAAGGATGTTCCGGCAACATTAGTCGCGGTGGAACAGAAGGATGTCCCGGCAACGTGAGTCGCGGTAGAACATGCGGAAGTTCCGGCAACGTGAGTCGCGGTGGAACATGAGGAAGTCCCGGCAACGTGAGTCGCGGTGGGAGGTAGGGTGATGGATGGAGAGAGAGGGTTAAACAATATTGCTCTTTCATAACATAAGACAGTTTAATAGCGCTTTCAAACAGGTGGCGCACCCGGGTTGGGTAGCCACTCTCCGACTGGGCGAGGCTGACTGACCGCTTCTGACTGAGGAACCATCGTATTAAATACCCTCCACCGCTGCCTGGCCTTGTCCAATGGGAGAAAAAGAGAGCTACCCATTGGTGCGTGCTGAGTAGATTGGGAAACTCATCACGGGCGGCTTAAAGAACATGGACTGTGGAGCGGTCCAGGCAATAGAGAGGGTGGGTGGCACGGCCTGTGCAAGTGCGGAGGAAAGATACAAAGGCAGACTGAACTGTGAGGCACAACAAGTGTTAACTGCCCGCAACATATGGGAGAAAGCACATGTATTAGAAAAATCCTTAACCAAGATTTCAATACTTTTTCATTGATTTCTGCACTGAATTTCTACAAGCAAGCAAAAAAGAGCCCATCAATTTTGCCAGAAAGGTATCTCGTATACCTTCCAGGGATATTTCACAACCTCATTTGTACAGGACCAACAGCTTTCCTTCCCCTTCAAAGGAAGTTGTGCTACAAATTTTCATCGATCAATAAAAATATGTTGACCTCAGCCAGGTTCCATCAAGTAAATTTAAAAATAGTAACAAAAGAAACTATGATAGCTCAACTCAATATGAAACAACTTTTGAGTATTTATTTATTTTATTTATTTAGAGTACTAATATTTAAAATACCCTTTCTGAACATACTGATGATTACAGCTGGGAATTTTATGAAATATCACATAGCAAAATATGTAGTAAAATGGAGTTAAATATATAGCTTTAATAAAAATAACTAACATAATTATAAAACAAATATTTTATCAAGTAACATTTACCGTGTTTGCGATGTGATTGGCACAGATATTAGTGAATTATTTGTACTTTGCTGCACAATACACATTATTATATACTTTTCATTATTTTCTGGGATCATTGATTGCCGCTTTTCAGAAAAAATAACCTTTCCATGTCACAGGATATCACTGGGCTTATTTAACAGAGGAATTTTCTTGAGAGAAATATCCTTAGGTGGATCTATATAATTTCCTTTAAGAACCTGGCTTACACTGACAAACATTGAATATCCTGGATATATTTTAACTTAGTATAAACACTTTCACCAATTTTGCCTTGCACAGAACTTAGTTTTTCAATATTGTGTTTTCCATTATACCCATAGATTCTATTAGTGGAAGTCCAGTTGTTTGATAGTCTCAGCCAGCCGAAGTTTCTCATGTTGATCAGGCTACATTTATATCAGTGAATGCATTTTGAAACTCACACACCGATATTGCACACTCACAGGTTAACATATCTACTACTGACTTCACAGCTACAAAATGTTCATTGTAGAAGTTGACACCTATCCATGTTCCTAGACCATCATTCCTTATCATTTGCACAATTCTTTAAAACAAATCCCTCCCAAGGCTCACTTTGAGCATATTCTTTTAAGCTGCAAGATCCAACCAAACAATATTTAAAAATTACACAATATGCGCTTAGTAGACTAAAACAGTAGAAAATCACAGAATATGTGGATATGAAATATGGAAGAATTGTACAGTGATCAGGGTTTTTTGGCTGTAGCTTTCGATAATTTCCTATCTATATATGCATTTTTCCCTGTTTATTTTTATAATTTAATATTATTCTTAAACAGTTAGATTTATTTGTTCATGTAATCTGCTTGCAGATGCCCATCATTTATAATATCCAAGGACATTTGACCAGTTTATACTTCATTTTAATAAATTCTCACTCAAGTTTACTAGCAATTATATGTTGTCATAGTCAATATATTGAGGAAGCACCTTAATTATATTATTTCTATTTAACCAGTTAGGCCTATTGTGTTCTTAATAGCCTTCAGCATGTTATTTGTCTATTCTAGGCCTAATTTAATCTATATCTATCTTTACTAAATTATTTCCCCAAAATCTTTAATAAAAAAAAAAGTGTGGGGTTCTATGTTAATTTTAAGTAGCCTAAAATAGGATCAAAGTTGTAAGCAACTTATCAAATTTCAATACATTAACTTTATTTATAGGCTCTTAACTTTTCACTCTAGTAATTTTCATTCTTATGAAGCCATTGTTGAAATTATACTTCAATTTGCAGTTCTTACCATTTTATTTTTATTATTTTGTCTCCACTCTGAAGATGGGTACTATTCCCGTTTGTATGTGTGGTTTCACAGAGTAAAGGGGAGATTTGCTGCAAGATAGCCAGCTAATCAGCGCTTAACATTAACCTTCCTCGATTGTAAACTGGAGGGGTGATGCATGAGAGTGCGAATTTACTGCACACACATCTTTAGTGATGCATGAGTTTACCGGACACACTTTTCTGGTGATACTGGTACCTACCGGACGTGCTATACTTATAAGTTTGGTATACAAGTGTTTTGGTACAATGAAGAGCTTACAGTAGAAAAAGTATCCCCCATGGTGGCTTTTATAACCATTTACTTTTAATATTACCATAGATTTATTTCATGTTTATCATGTGCTTCAAGACAGTGATTCGCAAAACTGTTACCGCTTTTACCAAGCAAGCCAAAAGGAAATTTTTAACTGCCATGAACGTAGTGTACACTATATAAAGTAAAGGTCGCACTCTTTACGGTTAGCGAATCATCCCTCAAGTACAACACTCTGCCTCCTTACCGTTAATTCATCAATTTGAAATTCTTCGGCTATACAATAAATTTAACCTTGGATCTTTAGCTTAGTCGATAGACACTTTACCGACTGAGCTAAGGTGTCAAATGATTTTTGAGTAACTTTTGAACTGTCAGATTAGGTATAAGTATAAACTAATTAGAAACGACATCTCAAAAATTATGTTTTAAATGTGAACTTTAAAACCTACAATTCATAAGTTGTGTAATCTTTTAATTCGTATACCCTTTCAATGATTTTTATAACCTCAAGTTTGGTGCACTTTCTATCCTTTGTTTATTGAGAAAAATTAATTTTAGCAAAAGTGTTGAAACCATGGGGGGGTTTCATGAAGTTGGAAACCCCACTCCCACCCTCGAAATAATGGTAACATTAGCCATATACAGTAGGATCTGGATAATTCGAACCCACCATTATTTCCCAAAAAATTCTTATTTAAATCAATGGTAAAAAATAACACATTTAATTCAAATTTTAGAAGGAAATATTTGGATAATTCGAAGTTTATACAGTATATTGTTAATTTTTTCGAGTTACTACTCACTTCAAACCTAACTTAACAATCTCAACTAAAGCCAAGAAACCCAGCAATGTCAAATATTAAGAGTTATCGACTCGTAGTAAAAGAGAAAGCAGGGAATTTTGCATCAGCTGCAAGCGGTTTTCCTAGAATAGGTGTTTTGGCTCTGCTTTAATCGCTTATGTGTGACAGTGCCATCACGTGATGCACAACATGGAAGGGGTAAGGTTTATGTTGCTTGTCCTAATCTGGCACCTTTGTCTTTCAATGACAGTCACTCATTGTCATTTGACAAGTGTAAATTGGGGTATTTTTACAATAGCCAAGCGTGGAACCTACATAGGTTTAACCTAAGCCAAGAAGGTTGAAGTGATAAGAAAAGTGGAAAAGGGAGTGAAAAAGAAGTGTGTTATCATACAAGAATACAGCCGAACACTTTATCGACTTACCTTAAAAAAAGAATAACATCATGGAGGGTTGGATTCAACTGAATCTCAACCAGATGTAAAAGACAATGTTTTTAATGCGATCATTGAAATTGAAGATTTTGTTAATTGTGTCCAGAGAAGAAAGCCACAACAAACCAAAATCACTAATTTTTTACAAAGTACCTAATGTAATATAAGGCACTTGGCCCTGTCAAGTGCAAGTCTAAAACCTATTTTGTGGGTTGGTGGGTGTAAGGGTGAAAGGCATGGCATGGCTTCACAACCGACCAAATTATCCTTCCGCGCCAACAAGAACAGATGGATCACGGAAACCGTAGATGGCGCTAGCTACCGGACAAGTCTTGAGGAAAAATCATACTTTGGAANCACAACCGACCAAAGTATCCTTCCGCGCCAACAAGAACAGATGGATCACGGAAACCGTAGATGGCGCTAGCTACCGGACAAGTCTTGAGGAAAAATCATACTTTGGAAATATCAGTTTTTCTCGAGAACGAGCGAAATTTTTATGTTAATATTTTCAACACCCCTTCAAAAATAATGTATCAATGTTGATTATTTGTTACTTTTCTTTTTATGAAGCCGGCAGTTTTCTATTGAAAAATGTCAATTTTATTGATATTTAATCATTGTTAAAATCAGAGGAGTTGTGTATATAAAAAGTATAACTTAATCAACATGCTTCTATTCTTGAACAAACCATTTCCGAAAAGAAAATTGCAAAACAATAACAATTCTTGAAGATAACCCTTTGTTCACATGGCTCTGCATTTCCTCACCAAATGAAAAGGGCCAATCGTCTTGAGTGCAAAAACTGATAAAGTCTGCATTTTTTGTACAGTGAGTTAATTTTTACAATTTTTCATTTTATTATGTACAAACATTTTAGATATCCATTGGTTAATTTGAATTTTGAATGTTTCAAATTATTTTAGGTATCCCTTGGACTTCGAATTTTAAAAATTCTACTATGTATGCTATATAAATATAATTGTGTATAGTCTGTTCTCCAGATAGCTTCCTACTGCATATTTGCTACATATTAAGTAGGTCTTAGCTCTCTTTATGTTTGGTTTCCTTTATCATCCATATGCCTGCCAAGTGGCAGTGCCTTCCCCTTTAGTTGCTCGAAGCGACTCAAGGTCAACCAGTGGCATGTGCCTCGCCCTAGTTACGCCTCTTGTTGCTATTTTTAGACCAAATTGATGTAATAATTGTTTACATAATTGTGAAATATAAAAAAATAAGCAAAATTTAATTTTTGACCACTCTCTTTTACCTAATTATTTTTAAAATCACTGTTGTATTCACAAGATACAAAAGAAATCAATACTGTTATAAAAAGTGCCACTATTTACTCCTACTATCACAAGAAGCTAGGCTAAAAAATTACCCAAAACTACAATAGTTCGAACTAAAGAAGTATTTCATGATTGAGCTATCCAAACAAAACTCTAGAAGTAAGATACTATTTGAGTATAATACTTCTTTAGATGTAACTACAGAAGTATCGCTTACTAATGTTTGGTTTGGTGCTTGTCACCATAAGTGTTTAATAATTTCTAATGACCCTTGTCCCTATTACTTAGTGGAGGAAATAAATTAGCACCCTCGTGGTCTTAAATTTACACTTTTATAAAAACTCACCAGCCATTTATATAATTATAGTTATATAAGAACAAATTATCAAAATGTGAGTACAATAAATGAAATTTTGCAAACGTTGTACCCAACTATTGACCACATTTTGGCAGATTTAGTACTTGCAAGACAACCTAGCTTCTGCACCCATGTGATGCCATCTGTTTCCTCGCACTCATTTAGCCGCCATTATTTACAAATGTTGAGAGTTGTAGTCACTCGCTAGGTTGTAACAGTAGCACCAGTGTTTATATCCATGCGCAAATCTGTAAAAACAGTACCAATCCTGCATTTTCTGCATAAAAATATATTTATCCTACATATAGCTATCCGGCAGATAAATACAATTCATAATACGTGTAAAATATTAAAGTGTCTGATAACCTTTATCTGGTCGCTAACTTTAACCTCCTGATAGCCATATTTATCCGCTAGTCATAGGGCCGGCCCTAAGTGTTTTCATATTTTGTTCCAATACATACAGATTGCTTTTTATTATTGTTGTTTTATAGCCCACTCAATTTAGGTAGGCTCATGTTAAGGAGTTCATTTACATACATATGTAAATTATAATTTTACAATTGAGCTCATAACCATATTCAGTTTTAAAACATTAAAATTTCTAGTAATACATACCCAACATTAATCAAAAGGTTTAGTATTTTTTGTTTTCAATAGCCAATTAATGCATTGATACTAGAGGTGTGCAAAGTCCACTTTTTTGATTTGACATGAACTCGAATCAACTATATTAAATAGTCTCGAAGATGAACTGAAGTTCAAATCTTTTTTGTTGTTTTAAACTTGAAAAAATATTAAATTTTGGTTATTTAAATTACTGTATGTACTAAAATTACTTGTAAAATGTTTTATTGCACAATTGTAATATTTTGTTTCAATCTGATAAATCAAACTGTTATCACAACATGCAACTCATTCACTTGAGATTTTTTCCATATGAATATTAATTTGTAATGTACAAAACAGCTCATAATGGCAATAAATGAACATAAATTGAATATTTTAGCTGTCACTATTATTAATGACAAAGCTTCGAAGCCGGAATTTTATTCGAAACGAAGTTGAAGCTGATTTTTGTTTCAAAACTTCACACTCTCCTAATTGATACTAAAAATGCGTGGGTGTATATAAAAGCTTTTCCTTGTGGTACAAAACTTCAGCATTGGAAATAGTTCAAAAATCATAAGTGGTCCAACAGCATTAACCTGGAGTGGCCAACTTGATATGCTAATTACTCAAAACAAGTACAACTTATTTATGGTGCAAAATCTTCAAAACTTTGGCATTAAAAAAAATTCAAAATTGATACATGTTAATGGACATGACATTTGATATGTTGCAATGTCTGATATTTTTTAATGTCCTTGGGAGTTGGTAGGTGTAAAAGACCTCTGTTTAGGGGAGAACAGAGAGTTTGTAGGTGTAAGAACTTTTGTTTAAGTGAGGACACTATATTATGACAATTAGGGACCAGAATTTACCTTTTCTTTGGTTGCAAAAACAAGCAATTTAGTTAAAATATATTTGCAATTCATGTTACTACGAAAACAAGATTTCAAATTTTTATTCCCTATAATTGCATATTGTTGGTTTTTGCCTAATTTATGAATAAGATCCCTAACACACTTCTCTCTCTTTTTCATACGGTATAGATTTTCTACTGAAAGAAAGAGTACAGTTTCTTGGAAGTTGCGGCACACTTGTTAAATAGCTTCTAATGAGCATAAATTAGATGAAGCAGTGGCAGACATCTTGAGAGGAAACAGCATGCCACTGCAGTAGAAAAGTTTAACTTCTTCAGAAACAGAAACTTTGGCTCTTTACGTCGGGTGCAGTAGCATAGCTTAACATTATAAAAAACATTTTATCCAAAAATATAACCCATTTCACTACTGAGAATCCAGAAAAGTATCTAGTGATTAAAAGTATGTGACCCGCTTTGGTGGTCAAATTGGTTAAGACGTCACTCTTGCAGTAGACTGGACTGTCAATGAAGGGGGAAATGAGATTAAAATCTCGGTCCAATGTATGTACTATGCAGGTTAAATTTTTTACTATATGGTTTTTCACTCTTCCTCCATACAAATACACATACACACACTTCCTCTAAATTCCACCTTCCTAGCCACTACCATGATGGTATAATTAGTACATATGCACATAGCCTGAACGAGTAGCGAGACGTGGCGCTAAAAATATAGCTATAAGAATTGGTTGTAGATAATAAGTGACCCGCTTCAGTTGTCACATGGTCTAAGGCGTTACTATAAGAGTAGACTACCCTGCCAATGACTGGGAGGTCAAAGTTGAAAATAAATGTTCATGTTCCAATTGACTGTGAGACACTTTTTCTAGACATGTAATTTAAGAAGAAAGAATAAGAAAATATATATAGCTCTGCGAGTACTCGTATCCCGAGCTTGTCACTTAAACTCGAGTTTTGTAAGCTCTTCATTTTCGAGCTTCCACTTGATGTACTTAATAATCAATTTTTAAATTTAATAGCATAGTCTTGGGGGTGACCTGGACGTTAAACTGTAGGTCCTCCATTTCATCTCACAATCACCCTACCATTGCACATTAGCGTAAGTGCGTATAACCCGAACAGCTAGTAAGACGCGGTGCTAATAATAATAATAATAATAATAATAGCATAGTCTATTTAATTGAGATAGTATCAGCATTCCCACATAAATTATGCAGTTGCTTAACAAATAGTTAAAAATTACTTTCAACTTTCACATTAATAATGTAAGAGCTTTAAAACCACTTTCGACAGGTTAATTTATTAAACATTGGGGAAAATAGTTAAGATTACTAAATAATTGAATGATTCTTTTTACTATTTTTACCTGGTCCCTGTCTAAAATAACAATTTATGTTAAATTTAAAATGTAATATCAAGAATATATTATATTAAATGTTTTCAAACTTAAAATATTAACAATCGTATTAATTAATACGTTTAGCTACAAAACTAGCTCTAGTTTAGTTACTATTTAGTTATAGAACTATGTTGGTTAACCTGTTTAAAATCAGTGTTTATCTTATTTATTGTAATAAATGTTACCATACTTACATTTATATTAAAAAAGCATTTACTATTTCATAATGTTAGCTAGATATATTATTTTTAATTTGCAAGTATCACCATCAACTTTTATAAGCATTAAAATGGAAGAACATTTCTCAATAAAATAATGTCCAATGCGCAGAAGAATGGAAATGGAAAAGAAGACGTGATCATGCACGATTACATTAAGGAGTAATAAACTAAATATGAAACACTTCAAATTTCTTTGTTTATAATTCTTACGTTTTCTTATAGGGTAAATTAAGTTACTGAAGCATATTTTGAGGAAATATTTGCTTATTGAAACATCAATTTTATTAACATTTTATCGAGACAGTGTAGAAGCACTGTACAATAATGTAAAGTGATAGTGAAGGAAGCCAACTTGAAAGAATAGTTAGGTTACACCTAGATATAAGCAAACACACTTCTCTATTTTCTTTCTACACTTTTACACTTCCCACGTCTTCAAACTTCCACAGTTGCACATTGTTTTGAATTTTCAGAAATATTTTTCATATGAACAGACATTAATGAAAAAGTAATATCCTCGAAAATTCAAACTAATGTGCAACTGTGAAAGTTTGAAGAAGTGGTAAGTGTAACTACTTAAGACATGAAGAGAAAAATTTGTTCTTATCTAGACCTAACCTAATTATCTTTTCTGGTTGGCTTCCTCCACTAACACTTACTTTACATTATTGTAGTGTTTCTACACTGTCTTAATGTACATTTCCAAGCCATCATGCAATTATCCATGTTTACTTTTTTTATATTTATTGCTGGTGTAGTTTTAATATCCTTAAAGACATGAGTGTGAGATCATTTTAATTACTTTTTATTAGATTTTTGAGTGTTCTTATTTTTAAATTGTGTTTTATAAGTGTTATTTCTAATTTAAAAACTGATATTTCCATTGTTTAACTTTTTTTTTCAAAAGTATTTACTTTTTATAAAAATGAGTGTCATTCATATTTTAATATACTTTGAAATTTTAAAATTATGAATATACTTGAACTCAGGAGTTTTTAGAAATACAAGACTCAAATGAAAAAACCCAAGCATGCAAACCCCTAAAAATATATTTGACAAAAGTTGATTCTACAGTTCAAAACTTAGATAGGCTGGGATTTATTGCAGAGTATGACTTTGTCAATGTTTAACAAAGCTGAGCTGATTTGGTAATGCTGCGTAGGTGCCATCAGTATGTTTAATTGCTATCACACTAAGGTTGTCACTATATGGTTTAAAATGACAAGGTAAACTATTAAAATCAATGTCATAGCAGCAGCAAACCAACAAACATTGTTAAATGCAAAACATAATCCTTGGAGTTCATATTGCTATTTTTGTCTCCCTGGGCTATCTCTGACACCAATTTGGCATGGAAGTAAATGGTTTAATGGTGTTTGCTTGAATCTTTGGGATCCCTACTGTTGATTTGGATGCATGAGCAGGCATGTTTGCTTGTAGTGGGATCCCCGATTCAATTATGTCCACCTATTAATTTTCACTTTGTGAATCTTCCAGATTAGTTGAATTATGACAGTGACACTAAGCAAGGAACGAATCCTGGGTGGCTCAGTGATATAATATTAGTATACCAAGCTAAAGGTCCTGGTTTAGATTCCTGTATTCAGATATCATTATTCAACTAATTTCAAGGGTGACATGGTGGTCTAGGGGTAAGGTGTCAGACTTCTGTGCTGAGGGTCTGGGGTTCAATCCTCGGTCCTGGCACAGATTTATCTGAATGCCAAACCCTTCCTTCACCTCTGACAAGATGTGTATTAATCACAACTTGTGAATGTGAGGAATGCCAGGCCTCCACCGTGGTTCGGATCCCACGTTAAACTGTAGGTCCTCCATTTCATCTCACAATCACCCTACCATTACACATTAGGGTAAGTGAGTATAACCCGAACGGGTAGTAAGACGCGGTGCTAATAATAATAATAATAATTTTGATGCCACCTCTTCCTTNGCCTCCACCATGGTTCGGATCCCACGCTAAACTGTAGGTCCTCCATTTCATCTCACAATCACCCTACCATTACACATTAGGGTAAGTGAGTATAACCCGAACGGGTAGTAAGACGCGGAGCTAATAATAATAATAACTAATTTCAATTTAATTGTGGTCCCCTCCAGACAGTGCCATGAGTGATTTGGTACCTTTTTTTTATATTCATTGGAAAGGGTGAGCTTACACACTTGGGAGTTTATGATTAACAAAGTCTAGAGAGAAAAAACTGTCATTTGCCATCAAGACAGAAGTGTTTAGCCCTGATGCTCAAGCCCAGGATGTCATGAGTGACATTTTGGACTTGTGAGTCACAGTAGTCAGTGAATTAGAAATTAGTTTGTCATACAGGCATCAAACATGGAAACATTAGTTAACGGGTTACTGGTACGACTTCACATATTTGTATTTATTATTAACTTAGACAACTACCATCACATCTAATATGGCCATTTATTACCACCAATAAATAACATTAAAACACACTTCTATTATGTCTTGCTTTGCAAATCCCTTTTTAAGAGCCATCTTGACCAAACGAAAATGATATGGGGAAGGGAGCAGGGACTACCAACCTAACTTCGTACCAGGATTCCACTATAATATGAAAAAATTAAGACCTGAGGTGACTACGATAAAAGAGCAAGGCTTAAACACCTACTAAAAAAATGTTTCACAAATCTACAACCAAAACACAACACAGTGATTTTTGGGCACAAAAGGATCCACCTATATGAAGTGAGCAGAATACAGATTGACCACATAATAATGAGGGTGTATTTTTAATGTGAACTTATGAACCCACAATTTTCTGCAAAGTGTAGGCCTTGCACTTCCATACTCTTTAATGTTTAAACATCAATACGCAAAAATTTGAAATCCCTCTTTTATTTAATAGTTACAATTTATTTATGAAAATATGTGAAGCACCTGAGGGGGAAAGGCGGCTAAAAGAAAGTCAAAATAAAACAAAGGTACTTTCCTTATACATTTACTTATAAAAAGAAAGTTCAGAATGGTGCAATTCTTATGTTACATATAAAGACACAAATACACTGGTTTAGGTAATTTAACCCACATATTAGAATTTATATATTTTTTACATTAAAAACACATGTAAAATAATTTTTTTAAAGTTCTGTAAAGTTCTACCAAAAATGTATACTTTTGTGCCTTAAATTAATTGTATTTTTGCTTTTGAGAATGTTAAAAGAATATAAACGAATGACATACTAAATCTACATACACAATTATACTTGTATGGCGCTAAATGCTTAAGATAAGGGCAATGTTGAAAAACTACATGTCTGATATTTAAAATAAATGAAGAGATAAACAATTTCAGACATAGAGTTTGCAACACATGTTTACAACATTTAAAAATACAGATCCCTCCAATGTTTCCGCTTGTCTGGCAGTGTTTTTTTTCCTAAAAAAAACCCTATTTAATACAAGCTAAACACAAAGTTTACTCTTAAAAATTGGAGAATGCAAAATATTTGGTTGGTATTAATTTAGATTTTTTTAAACATGCAAAAAAGGCTGAACTAGCAAAATAAACCAGCAAGCAGAGTGTACAAAATTAAAATTTAAAGTAAATCTTTAATTTTCCAGTTTAGGCTGCATATCTGATTTGTACAAATTGCCATAAAACTTGTATTAAAAACAGATCCACAATAATATTTCATACCAAACAATTACTTCTTGTATGGTTTCATAGTTCATGTAATTAACGACACACGGTAAAACCATATGGCCGACATTGTTTACTCATCACCTTCTTCCTCTTCCTCATCTTCATCCTCTTCCTCATCTTCTACTGCAATATCTTCTTTCTTCTCTTCCCTCTTTGGGCGACCACGTCCACGACCCGCTACCGATGCTTTCTGGAACAATATTTACTTTCGAGCTCAGTTAAATTTAATTTTAGGGTGAATCTTTCTCACATTGATTACAGAGAATTTTTCATCCTATGTTTTAGGCCTTTTTTAAATTAAAATAGGGTTAAGAGTAGGAGTGGGAAGAAAATAATAATGTACTAAAATTATGATTTAATATTAACTTCTTTCCTGCTTTAAATCTAAAATACATAGTTATACTAAGGAATAAAACAACCTAGTGAAGGAATATTAACTTGCATTTATAGAAAACTTGTGCACTAAATACTGCCAGCCCTAAATAGCTATCAACATATTTTCACTAGGTAGGCTAATAGGCTAGCGAGAAGGATGGTAACATTTAAAATGTACCTGCATTTAGTGGGGAATAGGAAACCATTCAATAAAAACCTATCTTAGTACACCCGGCCAGGAACAATGACCTGTCACCAGCAAGCTAGCCTATTGGCTTGGACCTTGTACTTACCAATAAAGAACAAAAAACTTTATTCAAATGTTATTTGCTTTACTCAATCCTATGTTCTAATGTGAAAACATATATTATAGATAAACAAAATAAACAACTTGAGAATTTAAAGTATTAGATGTATGGAATTAATATATAGTAATCTCGACTGTCTAACATTCTGTTTTATCCAACATACTATTTTATAAAAGTTATATATATTTAGAAGAAATAATTGGGGATCATGTGAGTGGATTTGACAAAACATATCAACTGATCAGCTTTTTACTACTCAGCAAATATTAGAAAAAAGTGGGAATACATCACCTGCTTTCAAGGAATGTAAAACTGAATAAACAAAACAATTATTTTACTGGTTCTCTATGGGTGTGATACGTGGTCTCTTACCTTACATGACAAATTTTTTTAGAGGTGCTGGAAAACAAGGTGCCTAAGAATATATTTGGTCCAAAAATTGATGAGGCTATTGGGGGTATAGGTTACATAATGATGAGTTACATACCCTTTCAAATTCCTAATGTCATAGAGTAAATAAGATCCATTGTTCTTTTAACATGAATAAAATAATAGTTCTGCAATTTAGTGCAGTATTTATACCGCAGAACAATTTCTACTACCACCATATTTCACACCTATTCTGCACTTACATTTAATTTGGATGTGTTACACTCCCCCCCCCAAACTGACATTTTGCCTATTCGATCACCTCTCAGTCCCATTTTAACTCAGTTGGGACTATACTGTACCTGGTAAATGTTAATTTAACACATGTATACATGAGCATTTTATGTGATTATCCAGGTAAATGATTTAGTAAAGTTTAGAATGCCACTAAAGCAGTCATTGAAATATAGTCAAATAAAAAAAAAGCAATGTGTGAAAAAAAATTCCCACCTTAGGTGACGCTTTTGATTTTTTCTTGGTGGAACCCTTGGGTCTCCCCCTCCCTCTCTTGGCGGGGGATGCACCATCAGACTTCTTAACTTCCTTCTTTTCGTCAGCAGCAGACCTTCCACGCTTCTTCGCATCCTTCCCTATCACCTCCTTGGAACACACACACAGCCCTTCATCATCAAAGGTCAAGACTATTTAATTTTATTTTAAAAAATACAGCTTTTACATCATGAGTTAAAACAATAGCTGCTAGCACTTTAGGAGAAAGGCATAATATTCAAATTTTGGGTTTCCACCGGGAACAAGTGAACCCATTTTATGACCTAAAATTAATTTTAAAATGTAAGCTTCAATGAATCTGGAAGATAGACAAGGATTATTTTGTTGAAAGCTCTAGTGGTTAAGTCAGTACTAGAACCAGCTCCCAAAGCCCTTGGATTAGTGCTGCGTTGTATTCCATGTTCTGCGATTTTTTTAAATTTCAGAATATCTGGAGTTGTGAAATTCACTGTCTCACCCCTCATCAACATATTTCATGCGACATCCCTGGGGAAGTTATGAAACTAAATCCAGTTGTTGGAGGAGCTATTCGAGATGTGACTGCCCATACATATGTGTATAACTTGGGCTGTCATGAATCGTCTTCTGACTAGGATGTATGTCTGTATGAGATGAAACCATCCCATCAAGAGAATCACAAGAGATCAGTTTGTGTTTTCTAAACATGTTGAATCAAAGGGTTCAAGATGTAGCCGTGTGATCATGTATTATGACAACTGTACTGGTCTAAATCGAAATTCAAAAGTAGTTTAACTTGTCCGTAACTAGTTAAGAAAGACATTAATGTAATAAACATAGAGACCACAAATTTATTTAGAAAATGATTCAGACTTTGGCTTTGAACTGGCCACAAAAAAAAACCCACAATGTTTATTCCTTCGGTAATAATAAAATCCGGAGGAAATAAACCTTTCCACGTAACAAAGATGTCCAATGATGAGTTTAAGTCAACAAATAACCTAGATTAACATCACAAAAATCAAATCAAATATGTGTTATGGGTAAAAATTACAATTGCTTGGTTTTAGAAAAGTTGAATAGGTTTTTTTTACAAAGAAACATTACAGGAAGAACACTTTCGCTTGAATGTAAACAGTTGGAAAATCTCTACAAAGGCTCAAGACATGTAACAGAGAAAGTTATGAAACATCAATAATAACAGTATTTTATTACCAAACTAAAAGAATATGATAAGCCACAGGCAATATAAATTCGAAATAAATGTGCAATAAATATTTTGGTGTTTTGTAAGTGAATTTAGTCATGACACCCTGGGGCGTTGCCGGTCATGGTCCGGGGCGTCGTGGTTATAAGGAAAAACTAAAACTTATAATGTACTTATTTTTAAATGCAACATGCACATTTTCAATATGTGTACTCTTACATATTTTAAAGAATGGAATATGTTATACAAGAAAGCTCATAGCTTTTTCTTGTGAAAGCCCTCCCTTCAGATGAGTTCCAGATTCTAATGCTCCTCGAAAACTCTGTGTGATGTCGTGCACAACTTACCCCCCCTTCAGTCTGAAAATGGACTGAGCCAAAGTTGAGCTTTTTTTTTGGTACAAAGGAAAATCTGACGTGAAGGGCTGCGCGATCTCAAAAATTTTGGGAGCCCCTGATCTTAAGGCTTGAAGTCAAAATGGTGTGAATCACTTTTAATTGGAAAAAAAAAGTTAATATTTTTAAAAAAACACCACTATGGCTTTAACCCTTTTGCTGCATATTTAATTTTTACTTCTTATCTTCAGAAATGCCAACTATGGGTCAAAAATTCAAAATCTGAGAGTTTGCATGATCATGATTATGATCAAATAATGTATTTTTAACTAGTAATGCGGTTTAAATATGAAATTTAGCATCATGTCTATAAATCACATAATATATATTTTATATTAATAACATTTTATCCAAATGCAATGTTATTCTGCTATCAGAACCATTCTTTATTTTACTTGCAACACACAAGTGTCAAACTAATTGATAAATAAGGATTTGGCAAGCCCAATATTGGCCTAATACAGGCCAAATGTAACAAAACATTATTTTTTTAGATTAGGTTACATCAACACAACTTAGAACAAATAAAATAAATTTTAAAACTCACTGAATTATTGAATTTTCCTATTGCCGTACCAACCAGTAGCCAGAGCCACACATCTTGCTCAAAGTTTAATCACACTCATTACTCAATACTTAACATGACATTTTAGATTTTATACCCCACAAAAATGTAAAATTGGGGTAGTAAGAAACATATTTTTCCTAGTTTCCCTGTTTATGAAAAAGACATTTAAAAAAAATCAACACAAAGCCCTTTTAGTTGCCCACAAGCTCAGGTAAAAAAATTAAAGAAAAAATCTTAACAAAGAACGAAAAAAAATATTTTTTGTAAGAAAGGGCAACTTTGAGTTGATAAAGTTGTTGGTAGACATAGTTTATTAGACAAAATAAAGTTAAAAAATCATCAAAAATGTCAACGAATGGTTTACAGTTTGTAGGTAAAGGCGCTTAGTACCTTGTGAAATATTTTCAGTTTTTCCAATCATAAACAAAAAAACAAAAACTGTATCTTATTTCCCCTGCTTCTTATTACCCCATCCTCCCCTACTTGTTATTATAATTATGTTAAATGTATATATTATATGCATAGAAAATAAATATATCTTAGATACACTAGTTTTGTAAAACATTTCATAAAATCTTGTGTTTTTTAGCCTCTTTAATGAGTGTGACAGAATTGTTTTTTTTAACCCTTTGTTCAGAATTTGTTTTCTTCTTTAAATTAAAAAACCAGAAATTCAGCTTGGCTACATATATTTCACTATTCCTGAATATATTCTGGATTTAATTCCATGGTAATAAGGTTGTTTATTGCCGATTTAATTTCTCCGCAAATTGTCCCATTTTGTGAATTTGACAATTATGTGAATTACGATTTACAAGTAACATTTAGTACAAACAATATTACTGAGGATTTTGTATGATTTGGTATGGAAGGTCCATGGGGGTGACACCAGCCCTAGCGACGCCTCTGTGTGTAATTGGCTTTTTCATGACTAAGGACATGCAAAATTTGCATTTATGAAAATTCAATTTTACTGTAACTACTCGAATAACGTGAATTTAGCTTGAAAATACATTGGCCAGGAAGAACTAGCCAAGGGTAATTCCATGTCAAGTGATCCAATGCATTATTTCAACACTTTTTAACCTTAACCTCTTTAATTTCTTCAAATTTGGCTCACCTAATGTGAGAAACCCAAGTGATATTAAAAAATCCAAATTTTTAGGTTTATAGCTTCAGTACAGTACTTAGTTTTTGGCACGGCCCCCTGAAATAAAAAAGTACATAAAAATATCCTAATTTATGGGTGAAAAAGTTAAAAAATAACTGATTACTCAAGAGAATAAAAACAGTTAGATATACACAAACACAAATAAAAACAAAATAATAAATTTAAAATATTTTTTTTTAATAAGGCACTAAGGTAAGTAAGGATCCCCTGATTCTATTAAAAAACTACCAGAGTTAAGACAAGATTTAAATTTAAAATAATTAAATAAATTTATTTAAATGAAAAAAAAGAGGCCACCTTGGTCAGAACCACTAGAGTGTAAACCAATACGTAACCAAGTCAATTGCGAAAACTCGCCTAATATCACTAGTTTTGGACAGTATTTAATGTCAAGGTCATACCATAAAATATTTGACCTTAAATTTTCCAAAAACCTAATTATGGTTAAAAAAAATCACACATGGACTTGTATATTTTACAAGGAATTAGCTACAACAACTACTGTGAACTGATACAATGTATTGAAAAGCAAATGGAGGACCTTTCAGAGGACATTATAAAAGCGCTACAGGTAGTTTGCCTTGCCAAAACCAACATTTGCTATGAAACGTGAGGAGACAATTTGGTTATCGTGTGTAAATGTTGAAAAATTTCTTGCGATCTACAGTATTGTACAACAATGTTCTTACCAGCAAAAGAATGAGCCTTAAAGACAATATCTGGTCACAATGGCAATGTTTTCATTTGAGATCTCGTATGTATTGTTAATAATGTAAGAATAGTTTATTTTACAATTTACTTGGCATGGAGAAGTAGTGAATAAAATATTCACTCTGGACTTTAACCCTATTTTTTTTAAATTACTAATTTGTTTTGCATCGACATAATTTATAAAACACCATCAACTTTTTTTATGAGAAAGATCTCACCTTATGCATGTTTCTTCATGACTAATTGAAAGAACAAAAAATATTACTAAAACTATTAAATTTTTGTTTCGCAACTAGATATCAGCCTGCTAAATTTTTTTTGGCACCATGTCTTACTATCCTTTCAGATTAATAAGCCGATATTAAATTAAAAAGTATTATATTCAAACTTGTATCTTGTTATAACTGGCCACCAAAACAAATGTTTTTTGTAACTTAGAGAAAGAGTCATACAAATTATTAAAGTCAAAATAAAACATTTTTATTTTGTAAAATGCGCTTGAACATACCAAACACTCTAATTTTAACCTTCCTTTAAGTTTCAACTATAGTAGCCCCATGGCTCCTTTGGTGCTGACTGACAGCTCACAGCTGACAGCTTTGAAAAGCTACCAGACCAAATTATTTATCCTTATGCCGAACCATATGATCTGCAAAAAACATGTGTTTAGCAGCTGTCACTTCTGACAGTCAAAATTTAGGTATATACCTAAATGTTGACTGTCAGAAGTTAGCTGTGAACTGTCAGTCAGCACCAAAGAAGCCATGGGGCTACTGTAGTTCACCATCTTGGTTTTTTAAAGAGAACAGGGCTGTATCCAAATAGTCAAATACACTTGACTCAATGACTTACACTTACCACGCACTTGAGGTCGAAGACTGCAACAGACTATTTAAACGACAAAATATCATTTTCACACCCTTGAGTCCGCATTGCTGCTTACTACTAATGATCTTAGAAACTATTTTAAACACCTTAGAATAAGACTTATTTTCGTTGCACATGACAAATTATCCAACACAACACAATACAACTCTACAACACTACAGACCAACCAGTATATTTAATGTGTGTTATCAAAGACCACATAACTCTACAAGCTCTATCTCTAGCAGATGAAAAATTAAACAATTGTCAATCAAACACCTTATCAACGACGTGTCAAGGTAGCTTGCTGTCGCCAATGGACTCAAGGGTGTGTGAGGGGTGCATTATCACACTTCGTGACTATTCAGACGGATCTACACTTGATCACATGATTGCTAATGCAACTTTCAAGTGAACGTCAAGGGTCGACGGCACGTGAAGTAGACTATTCGGATACAGCTCATAGCATTTTAGAAGCTATCATATAAGTCACAGACGCTGCTTCACAAAAATGAAACATTCAAACAGTTATTTTCATAAGTTCATGTTTAAAGTGTGTAAAAGCAATTAAAAGAAAAATAGAATTAAAAACAAAGTCTGTTGTGAAAGTTGTGACTGTTAAAAGTAACAACTCAATAATGTCTTGCTGATCATATTATTCAGGGTTCCTAGTGTTTGTAAAACAAATCTCCCTGACTTTTCCCAAGTTCCCTGACCAACTTCTCACAAAATTTCCACTATAATTTTATGGTACTATTCATGTGGAAATATTAATTTAATTACATTTATTTCGGCCTCCTTCACCCCTACAGTCGACCTTGCCTCACCTCTCATGGAAGAATAAAAAACCAGACGTCTTGCCAATAAGTTCAGGGATAATGATGGAAAAAATAACAAAATATATCAAACCCTATCAAAAAGGAAAAGCTGAAATCCATCTGTAATTGTTTTACATAAAGTTAGTAAATATTTCAGGAACGGATCACAGGCTGCTCTTTTCAATATCACTACAGGTTTTGTTTTAGAAAGTTTTTCTTCTTTGAGAAACTTAACAACGTGGTCCCAAATTTGTAATGCCCTTTGAAAGCATGTTGCATTCTCTAATCACTGCACACCACAGAACTTCAGAGGAAAAGTTGTCCACCCTGTTAACTGGATAAACAATGCTCGACGAGCTGTATAGTTAGTAAACAGGTAGTACATGTTACACAATAAGCAATGTATATCCCAATTGACAGGTTCCACTCTTATTCTCAAGGAACCATGAACAACATGAAGCTCACATGTCCCTAGATCTATCAAAATACACACTTCAATGTCTTTGACAGATTTGATGTGTCCCTGAAGTATTATAAACTTTAGATTGACATTTGGGCCATCCATTGACACTTGTATAAACTTTGACTGGAAGAGGATAAATACCATCCAAGAAATGCTTCAGTAATTCTTCGGCGGTGCTTCTATTTAAGCTATGATTGACAACTTTATGATTTTCCTTGTCCCAGAATCTGAATATAATGTCCATTTGCCCTCTTTTTAAATAACTTTATTCAATGCCTCATCAAATAAATTACAAAGTTGTTACATGATTTTAGGCAGTCCATTAAATTGTTATGAAAGAATGGAGCCAAGCCGTGCACAATGAAATATGCAGCCTTGTCTCCACCAAGATTAAAGGCACTGGCGATGGAACACTCGAGAAAGATAAACTGAAAAATTGTACTTAAATTATTGCACGAATGGAAATACATTTTATTGTCAACAACTTGCAAAGCCCAAATGACTTCTGCCTTATCTTTCATAACAAAAGTATTAGGGTTTCTTCGAGCCACTACACTATTTTCACTTTTGGCAACACCTTCCTTCTGCGGATTTACAATTTCCGATGAAACTGAAATGTGACATGAATTGTCATTTCCCTGACTTTTCTATACTTATTTTTTTCCCCGACTTTCCAGACAGTAGGAACCCTGTTATTTAATGAATGTATAAATGTTAACTTTTCCTAGCTGTCCCTAAACACCTTCCCTACAAAAGATACCCAATAAGTAACAAACGATCATCAACATTTACATTCCTAGGTGATTTTTGGAAAGTTTTGTTTAAATGTAATATTCACCAATAGGTGTTTCAAGCATAGGCCTATTTACTTTATTGCACAATGAACAGTACATTAAGCTTTAAATGAGTTGATGGAAGTATATTTCTAAGAAATATCACTAAGTTTTTTAGCTTACCAACTCTGGCAAGACTGTTTTGAGTTTGATTTGGATAAAGTATATTTTCAAAAATAGTTAACCATAAGATAGAGTAAAAGGGGTGTTTGGTATTGGAATGTGTATCGACTAGTCTATAAAAGCATGATTTGAGTTTTTTTAACTTACCTTAATTTCAACACCAGCCTTGGCGGGACGGCCCCTCTTCCTCTTAGTGTCATCAGCGGCGGACATTTCGTTATCAGACATTTTGATTAATGTGGAAGATTCAAGATTTTAACCTAAAACATTTTAACAACAAAATTTTGGACCTACATTAAATTTACTTAGTACATTTTATCATTTATCCACTCAAAATATCACACATAGTGAAAACCATTGATGACAGTACCCTTGTGTATTAGCTCTTTGTTCAGAAAATTAATTATAACTATATGGCAAGAAAGCTAAGTTAGTTTACGTTCCAAATTCAAAGAAATTCAATTTTATTCATTCTAAATATTCATAAAATAATACAATTCCGCGCCCGCCATTTTCAAATCGAATGCCTTCTTCAAGTAAAATAATGAATATGGACCTCATAAATTTTTCTCTATTTTTAGAACGCATAATCAACCTAATTAACCCCAAAATACTGGCAAACAAAAATTCACATTCATATTAGGACCATTTGGAAACATGATACAACTGAATAACACTACGATAAAAAATAAATTTACAGAAGAAAATAGTAAGAAATTCATGTCGATGCCGCGTAGCTTGCCGCCCTATTCATTGCTTCGATCCGGCAGACGCCATCGCTTATACCTTAGAGCCCTACAGCCATTCCTAAAAAGTATTAATCGTAATTTTAACTCGTATAATACGTCTTCCCTAGCTAAACAACATACATGAAAATTACACACGAAAAATAACATAAAAGGTGGTGATTTTTAAATACGCCAAGAAAAATTATCAACAAATATATTAATATTTCTTCAATAAACAAAATTCACTACTCACCTCCTGCAACAAATAACGGCTTGGCGTTGGCAGAAAGGATATAGTTCTGGCGCGTTGGTACAGATAGCGTCAAGCTCCCGCTCAAATTTTGACTCTCGTGGATAACGGTTAGAAATATTAAAAATATAATAAATAATTCACAATATTTGACATAGAGTGATGTATAGTACATTATTTGAAAATAGAAAATTATTATTCATTGTTTTTATATATTTAAAATACTTAGCGTTAAAACAAATGCTCCTAACTTTAAATTCAGAACTATATTTTTTTATGAACAAAAAGTGACCAATGAATTTACTGTCAATCACCTCCCCTGATCGCTTAATGTTATTTATTATATTAGGACATAGCAAACTAGGATATTTTCAGCTCTTGTAAACATTGGTAACTTTAATCTTAAAATCTCTAATCAAACTATCAATTAAATAAAAATGTTAGTACAAACATATAACATGGCATATTATTCAAGATACCATTTTAAGTACCTAACCGTATACATTATGCACGCATTTATGAATGGGAGGTTATGCTGGATTCAAAATATCGATTTCTTCTTGGCATGTTAGAGTGGAGAACTGCTAATAAAATACCAACCAGTCTAATTTCTGTAAAATATTTAAGATTTGATTTATATTATTTAATATCATTAAACAAAATAAAATATATAATTTTAATTTGTGGTCAAACTAGCAAGACATTGAAATAAATTTCTGAGTAGTAGTAGTACAATTTTATTTTGAATAATTAGGTGACACTTTAATCGTTTACATTTTCATAAAACAGTTATCAATTAACCATTTAAGAGACAGTGCATAGAAAATCGGATGAAAGTATTCTTATAATCTATAGTAGTTAATGCAATTTTAATCAAATATAAAAGCGCCTTTCAAAACCTCGTAAACAGTTTAATATTTTTACTATTTTTCTTAAAAACATTATGCGACTAATATCATGATGGCAAAATAAAACAAACAGCAATGTAACAAGTGTGTCATCCCGACTCATTGTTCCGTTCCAATCCACGTCAGTGTATAACGCGGTAAAGGGACTTTGCATTACATCAACTTGGTTGAAAACGCGTCATATCTGTAGTGGGGGAGGAAAAACCCGCCAAAAAATATCATTGGGTGGGGATTTTTACAATACAGTGTTGCCATGAGATAAGTTCTAAAATAATCTAAACACAAAAAAATGAACAAAGTTTATTATTAGAAAAATTTTTAATTTACTGGGCCAGACCAGAGTCAAAGACAATATTTCGATCAATATTTCACGATGCGGTAGGATAGTAAATACTATACTAAAATATAACCGATTGCTTATATCGAATATCGATTATCTTATATCAGCTGGGAAATGCATGAATTAATTCCATTGCTTAATAAACAATAGTTGTGTTTGCGTTACGTGTTCCAAATAATTTAGCACAGAAGAGAGTAACAAGTGGTGTATTATTCTTTGAGGATCTGCTAAGTTCTAATTTGTAAAATGTATTTTTTTGAAATAGTTGATATTTTGTTATTAACTTAATAGGAATCCTACTCCTTGAATGAAGCTGTCCAAGATTACCTTTATGAGCTTGGGAATGTTACTCATGTATTCATGGAGTTAGTAGCACGTTATTGATTAGAATTACAGAAGATCTGATTGTGAGTTCTGGTGGTGGTAAGAAAAGAGAGCTGAGTACAAATATTTTAAAAGGTCTTGGATTGAATTATTTATGACATCTTGTTTAGAAAATCAATTATTGATTACTAAAAGGTCTTAAAGCTGTATTTGTATCTAGGCATATCGAATAATTAATAGCGGATTATGCATAGCACATAGTTTGTCGGGGCCTCCCCTTCCTATACTCTCTTCACCTACTCATATACAATATTTATTAATCCAAACAGTTAACGTTACTGCGTAGAAATAAAATTACCACAGAAAATAGATATATATATAATAAGAAACACACAAATAAACTATATAAAGTGTACACAGGGGCGGATTTACGCATAGGTCTAGTAGGCACTTGCCTACGGTGGCAGATTTTAGGGGCGGCAAATTTTGAATGACGAAAGAAATTACATATTTTTTCTACTAGTCAAAATAATTGTATGGCTTTATCGTGTATATGATTGTTGTGATTGCTGTATCTACCAGTGGCGTGATCTGAGAAAAATTAATAGTTATGCTGTACTCTAAAAGTTGCAGGGGAGATTTAGAGTCCGAAGACCCTCAACCACCGTTGTCCAAGAACGTCAAGGAATTATTTCAAGGGAAATATTTGAAGATGTGTGCCCATAGAAAAGTGGTTCTGCTTCTCAGATAATCTGGAAAGATTTCTCAGAAAATCTGGGCGCACTGGGAATCAAACTCGGGACCTCTGGGTCCGTAGCCAGAACCTTTAACCACTATACCTCAAAGGCGGTCCTCAAATTGTAATGATATCTACATGGTTAAAAATTTAAGTCAATATTAAAGTCGGGGCTAAGAGTGGTATGGGTACATTTATGAATACATAAGAGAGACAGATCTTATTCACGTAGCCTAGTATAATTAAAAATACACAGTTAGCAATACTTAAAGCAAAAAATCATAATAAGCGTAAAATGACGTGGTACATGGATCAAGCGTCCATCAAATCATGGTGAGAGAGAATCAAGTGGATTCTTCAACTCACGTTGCAATTAGAACATATTTCTTAAAGCCTAACTTATCTGACACAGTGCTGCTTAGAAGCAAACGAGTCCTCCAACTTGATAATTTATGCTCCAGAAGCTATTTAGAAATGTAAAATCTGAATAACATAGGGGGGATTAGCTCGGACTATTAATACTATATCGTTACGTCATTGATTTATTGCTAATAAATGTACACACATCTTCTGCTGTAAGCAGTGGTGCACCCAAGGGGGAGAGGGGCAAACAGGGTATTTGACCCCCTTCCCTTTTTCCAAAACACCACAAATAATGATAATAGAGTTTTAAATAATATGAAGTATAACTAAAATATTTAGCATTGAAGATGGGATCGAATGTATAGGCTACCTTTTAATACCAGGCTTCAGGCTTAAGCCTAATATTCTAAAGGTTTACCACTACACACAAAATTAACAATTGAAAAAACATATAAATAATAGCTTCGATACCATTTGCATCATTTAAATCTCTTAAATACTATAAAACTACTCTAAATAATTTATAAAAGCATTTATTATTCATAAATATTCTCGGCCTTCAGGGCTTAGGCAACCCCAAACTCTCTCTCTCTCAATCAAAATTTCATTCTTGCTATAGCCTTGATTAGAATGCCTCTCCCAAAGTAAATGGCTGGGTGCGCCACTGATTAGGTAAATATTATGAAAATATATTTTATTTTACCTTTTCCTTCTAAATCATCTTTAAATGGTGAAATTAAATTCCTGACTTTTGGGATTCTTTGATGTATAGTTATATAAAATCACAATGACTAATAAGTCGTTAATGTAAACCGAATCCTTTCTACTAAAGAAAAACTATAATTACCGTCAACTATGGTTAAAGTAGCCTCAGTCACCCGCCCATCCCCCTTCCCACCCTTTCCCTTATTACCAATGCTGAAATGCCTAAATATGAGAGAGTGGTTAAATGTGTTTGCCAAATACATGATAATACATGTGACTAGAATACCTAAACATATTTCAATGTATTTAATTAGTGTATAACTTAAAGCTTGTTATGTATACTAATTTTTATTTTACAATTAATTTTATATGTATATTATGTACTTTTACTTAAACTATATTAAATTACCTTAATAAATAAATATTGTGAGCTTGAATCTTTTTTCAATAGTTGGCAAAATGCTTAGCTTGCTTCACATGAACGTCATGATCTGGGGTGTAAAAACCCGAACTCATTGGTGGGTGAACGGAAAGAAATGTGTTGCAGCCCCCTAGACATTGGGCCAGGTCATTAGAGCCTCGCTACGATGCCTTGCGGTTTTCAAGCAGCAAGCCCTAGGTTTCCTATTGTGTTAAGTAGAGCCTTTTGAAAGAAGAATTAGTTATAAACACAGTATTCTTGGAATATGAGCCAATATTAGTTAAAATAATTAATTAATTACATGTATATTTATTAAAAATTTAAACATTAGTATCTACACAATTCGCACAGACAGCAGTGAATTAAACAAAAAACTAGTCCATATCATTATGGGTATGCAGCGCTGCACTAGTATGCCCAAAGAATACGCCACTGGTATCTACATACCGATATGACAGAGGATCGCCTTAATTCACTGACAATCGTTTTAATTGAAGGTCACTTATTGGATAAAATTGTTGTCTGTCGTCATCGACAGTTAGCTCAGCAGAAATCAAGGCGAAAAATAGTATCGACTATTTTATTATTGTGTACATGCTAATATTTAATTGGTAGTAACATGTTCTACAGTCTACTAATGCAAACTTTATATAGCTAGTTGAATCAAACAATATTTGAATTTGTGCGTTGTGATAGTGTAAGAGTATAATTCAAATTTTTAAGCAGATTTTTAATACTTTTAAAACCTCACTATATTAAATAATCAAATAATGTAAGCACTTTCTATCTATCATTTCACAGATAACACTTGCGTAAATGGTATTTAATTGGTGTGTGATGGTTTGTAGAGGGAAAATAGGCAGTTATAAGGTTAGAAATTAAGGTAGGAAACGTGAGCAGCAAACTTTCTAGTGCCTATGGTCGGCACAGTCATGAATCCGCCCCTGAGTGTATACCAAAATAATTAATTGTAATGCAAGCTCCCCTGATTATGTTTTTTTTAAACTAGAGGAGTTAAGAAATACAAGATTTAAATTTGAAATAATTAAATTAATTTAGTAAATGAAAAAAAAGGACATAACCGAATATGTTTGGGTTGAGCATAAGTTTATTAATTAAAAAAAAATAGGAAAAATAGTAACAAATTAATTTGAGTCAGATATAAATCTTGAAAATTTAAATGGCAATCGATAATCAGGGGATGAAATCATATTGAGGTTAAACCAATCATCTGTGCTTTACTGAATGGACATAAACACACACCTTGCAAAGGACAAGAACGAAAATCTTAAGTTTGTCATCCGCTTGAGTGTGAGGGGAGAGATTAAACGGGTTCTTTAAATGTTCTTTGGCGAAAACTTGTCTTAGGTGAATAAAAGTGTTATTGTTTGAAAATGGTGTAGTATTATACTACAATTGGCTGTATTAACATTTACATTAACGGATATACGAGTACAATTCAGTTTAACAATCAATATTGTACAAATACGAATACAATCTTTATGTATTTAAATATGTAGCTATCACCCATGTTGTTTATATTCTGCCAAGACTATCATATGTTTAAAATTGGCTATTAGCATGTATTCTGGTTTAGATATAATATTAAAAGTTCGATAACTATAATGAAATAAGGTACGTACCTATATTAAAACTTGATTGCATTTGTTTGTGCATTTGTTGTCTAACGTTCAAACGTTAATTTAGGTTGTATGCTTGTTGTAAGTATTATTATATTATAATGTATTTAAAGTGGGATCTTAGATTTATATTGCTCTCAAAAACCATATTGTTTTATTGTAAGATTGATAACTATAATGAAACAAGCCAGATAAAAACGTAATTAAATTTGTTTGAACGACATACTTTGTTTGGAAATCTTGTACAAAATATTATTAAGGTAATAGGATTGTAGGCAGTATTACTATATTACAATGTGTATAACGTTGGCTCTTATATTGTAAATGATTTCATAACTCGTTGTATTTTGAAGGTTTGATAACTATTATGAAATCAGGTATCTTAAAATTTAATTGCATTTGATCAATTTAAAAACTTAGCGTAGAAGTCTTACTTTCAAACATTCATTTAGGTTATTGCCTGGAAGAAGTATTACTATATTTTGTGGTAAAAAATAATATATTAGTGTGTTCATAATCCCTTTTATACAACGAAAAAAAGTAACATCGGGATGTATAAAATTATGTATATTGGGTGCCACTCCTAGGAACTAGGAGAAAGAATAATAAAAAAAATAACGCTCAAAGCTACACCCTGGTTGACTAGCTGTTCGCGCCAAGTCTACCCTTTCCATTGAAAAGCCACATGCGTATCTCACAGCTTCCAGGTAGAAATAAAATAAAAAACGGCAGGATGCTTGAAAGTAGATGGTAAAAGTAAAAAACTTAGATGAAACTAAAATCCAAACAATGAATTGATAAGAATTTTAAAAAAAATTAGATTTAAAGGTTAAAGGCCTAAAAATAAAGTTAACGAGTTGAAATTTAGAATATATGTTTCTTACAAGCTTTATTATGGTTTGGGTCACCTATAATTAACATAAAATCCCACACTTTCATATAATTAAACATTTAACTGGCCCATTTAGTCATATTTAATGCACATTAAATTGGGCCTGATTTGGTAATAATAATGTACCATAAGTAGGGTACTCTCAGTATCTTGATAAGGAATTTCTAGTAAACTTAAGGGGTGGGAGAATTTTGTAAAATGATAAATAGCCTGTTTGTAAAAGTCTTTGAATATTATAACTACTGGACACTTTTAAGCCTATTACATCCATATTGAATTTAGGTGTTGCAAGAATATTATTAAACTAACAAAATAAACCATATCAACCAAATATGTAAATGAAATGGTCGAGGGCTAAGAATCTAAAACTTTGACCACTTTACAATATACAACTTAGATCCGAATTTACAAATTCATATGCTTTGCCACCTAAACGCATTTTGGTTATAGCCCTTAGCTCTAGATCCATCCAATTTGATTTTACGGAGGCTTTACTTATCTTTTCAATAAACACCAAAATATTATCTTCTAATCCACTATACCCGTGGTTTATTATCCTGTAAGCCCCAGATACGTAGACAAGGAATAAATTCAAAATAAGGAGAACAAGCAAAGGCAGAGATATTGAATAGAGATTAACAAACAGACTTTAATGAGATCAGTCATATCGATACATACAGTAAAAATTAACACAAGCACTATCCAGTTAGCGAAGCTTAAGGTTAAATGTGAATCCCTAAACTTGACAACTTCTAAGCGAGTTATCTAGTGTTCCCACTCTACAGCTATTGAAGCGCCACGCGCCAACATTAGTACAACACAGGCAAATCCCTGGCTATGCTTGGTACGGGTAGTCCCCCCATTAGAAACCCTAATGCCGTATTAGTCAATAAACAATTACATTTACAAGAATAAACTACACAATAAGTTGACCAGTTAACTGGCTAAAACAAACTAGCAGACTTCCTATCGAGGAAGAATATTACCAGTGCTAGTGAGGCTAGCTTAATTTATTTTCATTCAGTTACAATAATTACAAGCTACACAGCGATAATTCCGGCTTTACATATTCCGGCTAAACTGTAGACAAAAGTTCCAATCCAAGGTTCTAGGCCAAGCACATAATAACCTGGCTAATAACAAATTGGTTCGAGCCAGACTCGAAGTGATCAAACCCGAGACGGTCAACTATCAAACCCAGAAGGGGGCAACATGTCCTCTCTAAGGGACGATATCAAAATATGTAACAAACACGAGCCATGCCTGATGGGCAAGGAGACCCACAAGTTGAACAACAGTCTTTAAATAACACTACATCCATTGGCGATAAGCGCCACCAAATAACTAAGAGAGCTGACCAACACCTAATAAGGTACACTGCCAGGTATGGAACAACCTAAACAGTCCCTTTTGTCTGAAGGCACTGCTGACTACGATATGGTCGTGCAGGCCATGGCGTGGGACACACTATTATCTAACTGTAGGTCTGAAAGCCAGAAAGTTTAACCCTAAGCTACAATCTACAAGCAACACCCTAAGGTGAAAAAAGCTCTCTTGAATAAGCAAGTTAAATTATCCCTAAAACCTAACCACGGCCAATACGGCCGTCTAGTCCCTAACAATACTTGATTACAATGTTGTGGCAGCCATCTTCCGCCGATCGGGACAGTCCCTCGGCACCATCGTCCCTTCCTCGTGAAAAGTCTTGGTCGACGATAAGCTCGGTGTGTTGTTCCCTGGGATAACGATATAGTAGTGACATTTCGTCCAGCCAGCCACGGTGTCTTATAGTACCAGAGCTCGGCGCACCATAGTAGAGTAGTGGGGGGTGGGGGTGGGGGTGACGTCCCATGAAGCTTACTTTGGTACATAAAGCCACAAACAGCGCGCGGCGTTCCACTTCCACCCAGCTATTCAGTCAGATGAACCAAAGCTCGGCCCAGTGAAGTGCGGCGACACTGGCCAGGAGAATAGCAGGCGCTTCTAACGGAGCTCGTGTTCAGCGAAGTTGTTGTTGTTGTTTTTGTGGTGAGGTATGTAATACAGACATGTATATTTATGAGCATATTTTCAGCAATCCTTGTACTTTTTATTTTAAGACCTTTATCGGTGGCAGGTGCTTTGGGTTGTACGNTTGTGGTGAGGTATGTAATACAGACATGTATATTTATGAGCATATTTTCAGCAATCCTTGTACTTTTTATTTTAAGACCTTTATCGGTGGCAGGTGCTTTGGGTTGTACGGGACTTAGCTAGTTAGCCCGCTACAACACTCCCACCCTTCAAGGTGGAGCATTATGGGGGAGCCCCCAGTGAGTCAACCATGGGTAGCGGTATTCATCAATCCCAACTTCTTACAACATTTCATCAGCAGGACTTCCAAACGCCAGCTTACTCAACAGGTGAAAAGTTTAAGAACTCGGTCCCCCACCGCATGAGACACAGCTGGCCCCAAGGGGAAATACCCAGTCCCTGATAAGGCTGTATCAATAATAGGGAGTGGCCCTAGCCAAGAACACCATAACCTACAGCCAATTATCTCCCAATACACGTGGAGAACCAACTAGCCTAAGTAGAACAAAAATTAATACGTCCTACAGTCAGATAATTTATTCAAGAGAACTCCTAAATAACATTTTAAATTATCAATAAAACAATATATTTATATATATGCCTAGCCATACACCCAATATTTACCCGTTTCTTGTACCACAAGAGACATTATCATCAAATATTAACCTACTCTTTTCCCTTTTTCTATCATTAGAAAATTAAAGTTAACAGTTACCCTTACGTTTTCCCCATTAGGCCTAGTAGGAAAGATCAGTAACTTAAAAATACATAAAGAAATACATCTCACGCAATATTCTTGTTTTCCATCTCCACTTTCTTTAGATGACTGACGTGTGCCCGTCGGGTTTTGTCAGCATCCTCCGAATGTTGAAGCAAGACGGTAACCGGAGTTAAAAAAGGTCTTAACCAACCATGGACACCCCATTTAGGTGAGAGCTTCGCAAAGATCCTGTCAGCTGCTGAGCTAAGGGGAAAATTGCGGCAAAACACTTTGTCATTAAAAGATACGTGAACAGGACTACGGCCTTGGTTGTAAGCGGCAGCCACTCTAAGTTTGGATCTCTGCAAATTATGAAAGGCAAGCTTACACCTTTTGTAATAGGTAGAGTTCCCAGCATCCCCAACCAAAGTATCCACATCCCAGACCACCAACAGAGGATGATTCAATTCACGACCCAGCAAAAGGGAAGAAGGGGTGCATCCAGTGGATTCGTGAACAGCCGAATTGAAGGCTAGAGAAATAAAGTTTAAATCTTTATCCCAGTTAGGCTGGGTACTACTGTGATAGATAGTCAGAGCAATATTCAAATTCCTATTAAACCTCTCTACCTAGCTAGGAGCAGGATAGTGGGGGCTAGTAGTTACGTGTTTAATGCCCCAGGCAAAGCACATGTTTTTGAAGTTTTTGGAGCGGAAGCAAGGACCGTTATCGCTTACGAGTTTCTTAGGGGTGCCAAAAATTGCCTAGACCCTTTCAGAAAGAGCCTTCACGGTCGTGGATCCTTTCATGTCCCTAAGGGGAATAATAACAACAAATTTGGAGAACCCATTAATTAGGTTAAGAATACAGGAATTTCCCTTAGTGGAGCGAGTGATGGGGCTGACAAAATCAACAAACACCGTATCCCATGGCTTATGAGAAACATCTGCAGAATGCAGCCCATAACGCGTGTTACGTGGGGGTTTGGCCCCGTGATACCCATCACATTTAACAATCCACTCTCTAACATCATGATACATACCGGGCCAATAAAACTCTTGCCCAATCTTTTTATGGGTTTTAAAAATGCCCAGATGGCCTCCAAAAACAGAGTCGTGAAAATATCTTAAGATCATGCTCCTCAATATTACGGGCACAAACACTTTCCTGCCCTTTCCGTTTTTTCCTGCGACACACAACAACCCTCTACAGTCTACAGGAACCCCATTACTCAGATTAGCTATAATATATCTACAGATAGCCCGCTACACCACCATGGAAGAGTGGAATAGTTGGCATAAGTTAAAAATTCCTAACCGGTGGTATTGGTTCACTTTCACTCCTATTCTTCTGGACAGCCTTCAAATTAACATTTTCTGCCTTAACCTTCCCTAGCTCCCTCGCTAATGGATCAAGAGCAGTTTGCAGTTTGACCTTTACCCCCATAACTCCTACTAAAGCCATGGTAATTGTGTCCAAGAATTTCTACATTGTAGTTATCCACTGCTCTCCTCTGCAACTAGTGGTACACTGGTGTTGGTTAGGACCTCCTCCTCTGGGTCTTGGTACAGCACCCACGCTCCATCGAGCTCCTACCTATTGTTATGCTCTTGCCCGTTAAAGCCATTTACTTTCGTGCCAACCCCAAAGCGCTATTTTTGATATTAATTGTCAGAACCCCAAAAATGCCACTTCTGTCACTAATAATTGGCAAAACCCTAAAATGCTACTTCGGTCACCAATTATCGCCTTCCCCACTTCCGTGGGCTGGATGTAAAGTTAGCTTGCGGGTAAAGGTAGGGTCGATGGCAAGGTAGTTGGTTGGGTTAGAAATGAGAATTGAGGTTTCGTATTTTGGTTTAATTGTAGCACTTGGAGTTATTACAAAATGTGATGTTAAAGATGTTATATAAGAAATATAGAACTTGGACGTATGCGCTCGTGAAAAACTGGCTTAGTCGTGAGTACATAAACTGCTGGATTGACTGATACGCTTCGCGATCCCCTACAAACTAAAAACCTGTTCCCTGGTCACGGCAATTGCCCTCTATTTAAAGTATCACTGATGACCCGAAACTCTAATACACATGGTTCGGTGACGGGCAGAGTAACTGCCTCCGAAATAAATGGTAATGTGCCAGCCGCGATAGCAATAAAACAAAGACCCTTGTAGTCCGATCTGGCCTAATTGCTGCAAACTAGAACAAGATTGTTGTGAGTAGTCAGAATTCTTCCTTAATGTTTTCTAATTAATTTTAACTTGTTTGCTTAGCCAGTTCTTTCAGTCACGTAAGTTCAACAAAGTTATGTAAAACAAAATAAACATCCCAATTTATCAATTGGTCTTGATCGACACACACACAC